>JABFOX010000352.1:0-17675 GCA_022817665.1 Axea sp. ZL-2020
TTTTTTATATTAATCAATTAAAGTTAATTGTAAAATAGCAATAAATTACTCCATTTTATTACTTAAAATTTATTAATTAAAATAAATACTTTTAAACTAAATTTATTATTATTATTCCTATTATTATTTATTTGTATTATTTGCTGATTATTATTTATGTTGTATTTTTTTATGTATATCCTTGTTAATTTTATGTAGAATAAATAACTAAACTAAACCATAACTCAATAGAACATGACTAAATATAACCCAAGAATGAACAAGAGTGAAATTCCACTTCTGGTAAATTTAACATTTACCTTAAACTGTCGGTAAACGTAGAACTGTTGTTTTATAAGAAGTGTCAAAGAAACACTTGAAAATATAGAATCTATTTATAAACACATGACGTCTAGTGTCTTTCTTTTTCAAAAATTTTCTTTACATTGATGATTTTAGGCAGTGATGCAAAACAAAGGTACACCAAGGGAATTTTTATGAAAATTCAAGATTTGCACAAATCATGTATTTTTAAGCATTTTTTATGAAAATCGACGATTTCAAACAATTATTCATTTTTGAGCACTTTTAGCTCTTTTGGAAGCGGTGGAAAAAAGTATTGTCATTTAATGTCAAATTTCCTCGCAAAAATGTATTGCCAGATAAAAAAAAATTCAATCGCAAGGAAATTTCCATGATTGCTCCTATCCAGTACTGCATTTTGTGAGGAAACTTCTACAAATCTAGCTACAAGACTAAATAAAATGATGGAAATTTGTATTTTCGGTTATTTTCAACGAAAATTTAAAAGTTGGACAAATTTTGCATTTTAATACATTTTTTACGAAAATTACAGATTTTACGTTTTTGCTTGGATACGCAGAATATTATTTTATTTGTACATTAACTAGCGTATCAGTCTGCTTATCTTATTGCAAGTCTTATTATAAAATATGTTTTTTAAACATTATGCATATATATTCATATATAGACATATATATTTATGTTTATACAAATTTTGAATAATTTAAATTACTCAAAAAAAGTATACAACTTCGATTGTTATTTCGATTAAGAAATGTTATCTCTCAATATTTTTCATTTTTTTTTTTTTTTTTTTTCGCTGAAGATTTCAAATGAGAAATCATAGATTTGTTGGAGAAAACAAAAAGCATCAATAAAATAAGAGAATGTTTGCAAGACCATCAAGAATTTACAGATTCTTCATTTTACAGTGCCTTGTACTGGCAGTTTTTATAATTGTATCGTCCTAAATTTACCGACGGTGCAAAGTAAATATTGAGTTTATCAACCAGTAGAGGTCCTTCGTGTACTAAGTTAAAACTGATAATCCCGTCCAAAATAATAGTTTGTATCACTGTATGGGAGTTTGTACCCCTGTATTTTTATGATAACCAAAAATTAGTGCATTATAGTTTAGGGTCAACTGTCGCAGTTAATTTAAAGAATTATCGTATAAGATTTATATAAATACAAGAACACAAACATTGAGATTCATTGGAATCTCTGTAGAAACACGAATTCAGGACAAGGAAACGTTCACTACGATATGCGCATGTGTATCGAATATTGCGTTATGTTTCCAAATGCAGGTTATATTTATGTTTAACAAACATGGTTGACATGTAAAGTTTTAAATATTTTAAATGTCGTTTAAATTTTAATAAAAAGATTCATGATGAGAAGAAAAATTTAAGTAAAGTTTTCATATTAAAGTTAATTTTGTTAAATCTTTTTACTGTGTAATAATAATTTTTTTCTAAAGAGATTAAATTTATAAATAGTAATTCTTCAATTTAAATTCTAGCAATAGTAACATAGTATACACATCATAAAAAAAATAAATTCAGTAAATAAAATTAATGAAATACATTTTGATTAAATTAACTATGTAAATATTTTATTAATTTTTATTTAATCAACAAATTATACAAAATGAAGTATTTTTATATTGTAAATATAAAAACTAAATATTGAATTTTTCATCAGTATTTTACTAGTTTAAAATTTAGAATTTCAACATATTGAGATTTTTACATAAAAAAAAATTGTATTATACATATATCAAAATTATATCCCTGTTATAAGTATTTTCTTTTGGAAGTGTATTCAGACACAAAAACAGACACACAGTATGATAAAAAGCATGAAAAGCTTGATGACATTTTGCAGACCATATTGACTAACTGAATATAAGAATTTTTAATCGAATAAATTATATAAATGTAAATTTATGTATATTGTAAATTCAGAACATTAGTTATTGATGTTAAATTAATTAACATTCTATAGTTTAAGTATAAAAAAATCTGTTAAAACTAACAAGAACTATTGGCAACATGGCATCATGTTTTCTATATTTTTATATCCAAATAAACATTTCCTTTTAAAATAAAAGGAAATATTTATATCAGTTTCTTATATTCTGCTGAATAAGTAAATTTTTTATTAATTGAAATTCATTTTTTTTCATTAGTTTGAGATTTTTGGTATACATATAAATATAACTTTTATGAATTTAAAGTTGCTGCTCAAAACTATATATTTTCCCTTCCTGATTTTACTGAATGTATTTAGGTGATTGTAGCAAGCATATTAGTATGTGTTCATAGCGAATATGCCCTTAACAAGGTTCGATTTTTAATTTAAATTAAATAAATGACACAAAACGTTAAAAAAAATAATATATACTTAACATAAATCATCAACTGAGCAAGATGTCAATAAATGTTGATATTGAATTAAAAAGAGTTAGTAAAATTTATCACGAAGGGGTAAGTGTAACTCTGAAAGATTTTAAACAGTTTTTAGAATAAAAAATACTATTTAGTTATTACTTTCCAAAAATTAATTTAAAATGTTTTTATTCACTGCTTAATAATTGTTATATTATTTATTTTTATATAGTTATCATTTAAGAAAACAAATTCCATTTTTCTTGTAAAACTCTAAATCATGAAATCTATGTAAAAATATGCATGTAAATAATTAAATATTAAATGATTCTTATAGTTTTTTTATTTAATATTCCAATGCCATAAACTTAGTTTTATCATGTAGCATTTCAGTATAGCAAGATAATATTTAAATTTTATATTTTAATCAATTTTATTGACATTTAAATTAATGATCAATTATTTTTATAGGAAAATGTAACTGGATTAATTATATTAAACACAGATTCGGATATAAAACACGATGGAATTTCTCTCACAATGGAAGGTTCAGTAAATTTACAACTTAGCTCCAAAACTATTGGACTATTCGAAGCATTGTATAGTTCTGTTAAGGTAAATTTCTTCACATTTATTTAATAAAATAGAGATATCTAATGATTACAGAGAATATGTATATCTACAAAATTAAAATTCAATTGGTAAATTTATTACATACAAATCTAATTATCTCACAATGCTATTTTTTTACTATTAAATAAAGCTATTAAATATTAAATAATATCCCAGTGATATTGCTGGTTTATTTTAATAATTATAATTATTTATATTTAATCAATATTAAACAGATATTAAATTAATATTATTTTAACAATTATTAAAATGTTATGAAAAAGAAATAGAACTTTGTATTTGCAAAGTTTTTATGATCCATGGTTATTACAATAATTTTGTATAAAATATTAAATTAGTTAGTATTATAAAAATATTACTTTAGTATTATTTAAATGCTGAAATAATCCAAAAATAAAAGTTGATAACAAAATTTTTACATATAATAATAAATCAGTAAACATGAAAAAATATATGTTTTTTATGTTATGCTCTTTTAAACAAAAAAGAGCATTTCTTTATTTTTGTGCTTCATTAAAATAAATTCATTATTTATTTTGTAGAAAAATATGTTAATTGATTATAATTACTCATGTGTAGTGTTAACAAATGATTTAAATGTTTTTTATGATATTTAAATTTATTATTTCAAGATATTTTAAAATATCTAACCAAAATTGTAAATTTAATTTAATAAGTCCTGAGTTTTTCTAAAAAAAACCATTAATTTACAAAATATTAAATAACAATATCTATACAAATTAAACTTATTGAATCAATATTGATGTAAAGTGGATAATACATCTTTGGAACTTCTAATAGATACAAACTGAATTTTACATCAAAGAAATGGAGAACAGTCTGCACAAATACAATGTTAAATTGAAATGGAATTTAAAACATCAAAATTTTATATATGAACTTTGTTATGATGTTGAATCAAGGTGCCAATTGTGAGTGAAATCCTGTGAATTTTTTGTATAACATTATATACATTTAAAACTATAATAGCATTTGGGTTTAAATTAAATGAATAAGAAAATATAAATATTTCAAACATTTGTGAAAAAAAAACAGAGAATTATAAATAAAATATCATGCATATTAAAAAATGTACATCAAATAAAATACGTCTTTTATAGTCATCCTGAATAATTTGATGTGCGTTGAAATGTCAAATGTGAACACATTTAGATATTGTAAACTTGCATGCTATTAAATGCTGTATGTGATATTTTTGTTAGTAGTTTTTATTAATTGATAGAAAATTTCGAATTTAATTGATTCAATAGAATAGAACATTTAACAAAACTGTTGTTTAATGTAAAAATAAATGTAATCATTCAATAGATGGAATTGTTAGTAATTTGGATGCATCGGTATAGTTCTATGAAATAAATAATACTTATATTTTATCAAGAAAAAATAATTTTAAGAAATGTTTGTTCAAATATTTATAACTTTCTATGTTTTAATTAATTATACAGGCATAATATCAAGAAACTGTATAATAAAAATAGCGAACAAATAAACCATTGTTCAAATCATAAAAAAGTAACATTTTTGCTCATTTTACTCTTGCTGTATCAATGCTTTCAATATTATTTTACAAATGTAACCTGATATTGTATATAAATATATTAACTAATAGTATTTAATACAAAATAATTCAAACTCAAGGATTAATCTGGAAATTTCAGTGTAGTGTCGTCAGGGATTTTATCATATACGTCAAAATATTTTTATAGAAACATACAAAATATAAATATATTCAAAAAAACCTATTTTTTATATCTTGAAATCATGATTTACATGATTTAACAAACATCTTGAAGTTTTGAGTTTTATTCTCAGATTTATACGTTTCTTGTTAAACATAATTTTATATCTAGATTTCATTTCAATTTCATTAAAAATTGTTAATTTGATTCAACGTTTTTCAAATATTATATATTTGATTTATCCAAATTCATTTGTTTTCCCCAAATTGAACATTTCTTCATTGCTTTGATATACAATGTTTTGTCATTTTTACTTTACACTAAGTGATGATTCAAGATAAATTCCATATTTTAAAATTATATCAATCTAATGGGTCTTTGTAATGATATTTACAATAACATTATTATTTTATTGATTAGGTTCATAGATTTAATATTTTTATATACATTACAGCCTATTCAATTAATACAGTACACTGTTGATGTTGCTTCAGCCGGAAAAATCCCAAGTGGAAAAACAGAAATTCCATTTGAATTGCCATTGAAACCTAAAGGAAATAAAACGTTTTATGAAACCTACCATGGCGTATTTGTGAATATACAATACCAAATTCGCTGTGATATTAAACGAAGTTTTTTAGCAAAAGACATTAGTAAATCTTTGCCATTTATTGTCGAAGATGAACCTAATAAAGAAGCTGAGAGAGAAAACAAAAAAAAAGAAGTTTCTTTTAAAATCACACATAATGAAATTTCAAAAAAGGCTAATAAATGTTTTGTACCTGAATTTGCCATTTCAGGAAAGATCGATACGTTACATTGCAAATTATCTGAACCATTAACTGGATCGGTAAATTTTTAATATGAATATTTTATATATTAAAGTAATTATTAAAAAAGACTTGATTAAAAATACTTAATTCTAATTTTTTAAGTTATGATTTTAATATTTAAACTTTTGTTATCAAAGTTTTCATTTTTAAAGTGAAAATGAATTAAACAAAGTTAATTTAAATTATTGCAACTGCCGTTTGTTATTTTTTTAGATTGTAGTAGAATATTGTCGTGAACCAATAAAGTCAATAGAACTGCAACTAGTAAGAGTTGAGACTTGTGGATGTGCAGAAGGATATTCAAAAGATGGTAAAAAAAAGTTAATTAATATTTAAAACATAAAAATATATTTATTAATCGACGACACTTATTTTACACTTTTAGCGACTGAAATTCAAAATATACAAATCGGACAAGGCAATGTTACACGCGGAATCGAAATACCCATTTACATGGTATTTCCAAGACTATTTACATGTCCAACCCTCATCACAAGTAATTTTAAAGTTGGTAAGATTATATAGTTTCATGATTATTTTTTAATATTTGCGTACAGATATACAATTTTTATTTATTAGTATGATTATGTTATCTTCTTTTTAGAATTCGAAGTGAATTTAATGATCGATGTAGAACGACGTTTAGTAATAGAAAACTTTCCAATCTTTTTGTATAGGAATTAAATTGATTAATATTTAACATTTAATGTTCTTGTAGTATATAAAATTTATGTAAATATTTATTCGCAATGGCAGTAAATTTTTAACAATTTGTTAATGATTGAACATAAATTTTATATGTGTGTATATATAAATACATAATAAATTGAATAACGATTTCTTGTAACAGTGCAGATATTTTATTTTAATCCAACTTTTTGAATGAAGAGTTTGTAATACTTTTCTAAGTCTTTATTCCGAGATAATCCCACAGATGCTAAAAACATCACGTAGCCAATCACAAATGTAAGTAATTTATTGTGCTTGAACCATGAAAGTACACCAGAATTACTTGTGCTCCTGAAATTTGTTTTATTTTATGTAAATAACATATTATTTATTATATTAATTTAAATTAGTTATTCAATTTAATTTATTTTATATTATACATTATACTAGTGAATATTATTTAATTTCTATCAATGAAAAGTATTTACCTGGAAATTCCAAATTCTTGAGTATAAACCAAAAGATATCTTATTCTAACCATTTCACTGTTTTGTACCAAATAAAATTTGTTTGGCACTTTCCCGCCTATTGTATTTTCAACAATATTTCGTCTAGAGTCGTCTAATAAAATAAAAATAATTATTATTATTTTGTTACATGTATAAATTCGAAAATTAATGATAAATGAATTACTTATATCTCCTCGCTTGACATCTGGATGATTGACTATTTCACATAGAGCAATGCAACTTAATTCACTACCTAATAGACTTCCGCCCCAAGCATAACCTACAGGACTGTAAGTTATACTAACTCCTAATTCACTAGATAAGTAAATTCCTTTACCAAATAAATCAACCTAAAAATTAGATAAGCAGTGCAATTAGAAATATAAATTATATATAGAATTATTTGTGGCGTTTTACAAATTACCTTGCACATATTTTGTTGCAAACCGTAATTTAAAATGGAATGAAAATTTTCTATTTTACTTCCATGATATGCATAAAATGTTGAATGTCCTTGTTTGATATTTTTCCACTTTTCTTCTGAACTTGAATGTTTAACATTTACAATTTGAAATATCAAATTAGGAGGTGGAACTTGCATCTCAGAAGGAACTCTTGCTAACACGGATTCAAACTGCAATTGAAATATTTTTATTATTTTTATATTTTATTTATTAAAAATATTTATCTTACATTATTAGTGAGAACTGCAAAAGTAATATACATTAATGTTTTATTAAAAATGAAGTAGTATAATACAGATATTCGGTTTCATGTCTATATTGAAAACCTTTGTAAATATTGGACATTTTCCAAACTTTATAATGTTATATAAAGCATTATGTCAATATTTAGAAAATATATTATCGCAATGTTTTATAATTTAAAATGACAGATAAACTGTTATAAATACAATTCATTTAAACAAAATTTCGTGTTTAAATGATTTGATATAAAGATTTATGATAGAAATAATTTCTGTTTATAATACTACAAAATGAATTGTCAAGTTGTTAAAGCATAAAGTTGTTTATTACTATATTTGGTTTCAAGTGTTATTATATTTAAAACAGAAAATAATGTTAAGAATATTATTATATAAAGTATATCACTAAAAAATTAAAATACATTCATGTTTCTGGAAATAAATTTAACATATAATCCATCATTATTTAATAATTCATTGTTTATGTAATGAATTACATTTCTAAATTGTTATAATGTTTATGAAATTTTAATTTGACTTTATAACAAATTTAATGAGTAATTAATGTAACGCTTCAATACATATAAATATTAATGTACCATAATCTACTCAAATAATTTATCATAATACTTATTTTTATACCGTTACAATTATATATTTTCAAACTATTTTACAAACAGAGCATTATATACAAAAAATTATTCTACCTGTATAAGTATTATATATAAATATTATTATATTTTATTAATCAAACAAAAATTATATTCTTAAAATATATAAAGTACATACATATGAATCTTATTTTGTAATGATAATTTGTTTATATATTTGTTTTTAGATCTATCATGCTTACAATCAATTGAATTTTTTCTTACTGATATATTGCAATTACTTACTGATTCCTTATTAACTGATCGTAAATATTGATCCTTAAACACAAAGAACACCCAGTATAATAGTTCTATAATAGTTCCATAATTTTCATACATATCAGGTTTAACAAGATCTCTGTATATTATTTCCAATGGTGGCATAATTTCTATTATTTTTCTCTGTTGAATATATACAATAATTAATTTAATTTTCTATAAAAGATATATTCAAAATAAAATTTAACAGTTTAAGTCATTGTACAATAGAACCTGTAATTTTTATTAAAAAATAGTTGTACAGTTGTTTAATTTACAGAATTTAATATTAATCTTTTTGAATTATATTTATAATGAACTTGTATAAATTAAAGTAAAATTTGAAATGGTAATTCAAAATTAAATATATATTGATATTTAAATATATTTTATAACTTAGACCATTAATTTAAATATTTTTAAATGCAAGTTAATTGAGAAAAATTGTATAAATTTCAGTTTATAAAATTTTTAATGTAAAACAAATCATACCAAATTGTCAATATCTTTGATACCATTTTTTAAATACATAGGCGGAAAAGGTCTTAAACAAGTGTCAAAACGATATGTGTAACAAGCTGCAACGAACAGCGACCATTTCAGATCCGCAGCTTTTATGTCTCGTTCGAGCAATGACTTTATTGATAAAATTTTCTTTTCCACGTCAAATTGCGTCACGGGTTGCGATTCATCAACCACGAGAAATTTGTCACTGGCAATGTCAAAACAATTGTCCGGTTGCAATTCTTGTTTGGTTAACACAGAGTTCTCCTCGACGCAAGACATCGTCGATTGATTGATTTGTTATAGACAATTTAGCTCGTAGAAATAAACTACAAAAATTATTGCATGGTAAATTATTTTAAAAATGTAGTGTCGTGATTGAATTTCTTTATACAGTATACTCGCATAAAAACATAATAAAATCATTGAAATTACCAACATTGATTCCGAAAACTGTTGTTTTTTTGTTATCGGTCGATTTTGCAGTTTCGCGAAATATAATTGTAATGGAAACGCCTTTAGATCTGAGTTGGTGATGTTTTTGGAACAACTATTTAAATTTGATTTGTTTTTGTTTGATCGCTTAAGAAGGAAAGAGACACAAACTATCAGAATTACCAACTATTTTGCATTTCATGTCACTATAAAATGTGGAATCAAATGAAATTGAGGAATAAATGTATTAAAGATGTTTTATTTGAATTGTAACGATCATTTGTATATAATAAGTAAAAGAAAAAAGAAAGAAAAAAAAACAAAGCAAAACAGAACGAAACAAAAGAAATATTGAAAAAATTCTATTATTTTTCAATTTTTACGATATCATATTAAAAAATAAACGTTTCAAAAGGTAACAGCAACGGAAAATTAATATAGTTTTTCAAATTAAAATTCGATTTGTGTGCAGCAATATGTACATTCGTTCAATATTATTTTAAGTGTGAATTTTACAGATACGTTTAATTATTCATGGTTTGTATGATTCGATATATTAAGTTTTGCGTGATATATACTTAGGCATATTAAATTTCCCTTAAAACCGATTATCATTCTTCCTGTAAAAATTAGATAAAAATATTTTAGCAGAATAGTCTTTAAAACACATTTTACTCGTACGAGACATATTATTAATTTCTAGGTAACTTTTCATTGTATTATTAATAGAATTTTAGTGGATAGTTTAGAATATAAAAATTACGGATAAAATAAGATTAAAATACTGTAAATTAAAATTGTATTATATTAAGAAAAATGCATTTTCTTTTGATTTGGGCAATAAAACTTATGATTCTAAATAGCAAAGCGCAGTTCATACAATATTCAGAATAACAATCATCCAGTGTTTTATCAACAGAAATTGCATTACATGTAAACTAAATTTTGAATCGAACATTCAAAAATAGTTCATAGTTGTTAATTAATATTGAATAATTCACAATTAATATGCATAATTAATGTAGTGAGATAAAATAGTCATTTTATTTTACTACAGTATGTACAATAATTGTAAAATCATTTCCAATGTTTAACAATCTTTTCTTTAAATTTTAACAGTGATATCTCTGATAAATGTAACTTGCAAAAGCAGGACTATATTTTGAGTTATTGCATTTTAAATTTAATTTGGTGTTTTATTAAATAACACGTTTTACAATTCGCATGCTTTTATACATAATTTTTTACATTATTTATTAAATATATTTGTAAAATATAATCAGTTTGCATCTATAATTCTTTATAAAAATTGCATAACTTTTAATGATAATAAAAATAAATATAATTAAGCATATTCATATTTTAAATTCATATTTGCGATGAAATATTAAGTTCAATTCTTTTTCGAAATTGTTTCTTTTATTTTCAATCACCATAATTAGTAAATTGTTAATGAATAACTGAGTCCATGTAATAGATAAATTATTAGTGTTCAGTGGGGCCATAAATAGTAATAATTACACTGAGAAAAAAAATTATTGTAGAAATAACTAAAATTTTAGTTAATATCGATGTACAATTAAATTTTCAATAGTTTCTACTAACCGTTAGTAGAAAAGACTAAAGATTAGTTAAAACTATTACATTTGTACAATAAACTTGCTGTTTTAGTCAAGTATACATGTTCTGTTGTAAAAATTTAAATTAATTTTGTTGCATTCTTTTGCAATAGAATTTAAGTATGAACTGAAACAATTGAAACTTATTTAACATCATATTGGTTTAAACAATAAAACTTATCATAATATATATAACATTTTTGAAATTTAAAAACTTTAATAAAACTTTACTGCAATATTTCTGAAACATTAACATTTGTTACAAATCTAATCCTAATTTAACACTATTTTATAAATACCTATAAAAATTATTAGCAAGGGTAGATAAAAACAACAAATGTACTAAATAGATATAAAGATAATTGTTTTGAACTGAAATCTCAAGAATACACATATGATTAACTTCATGAACAGGGCAACGTATGGTCTTGAAAAGATTTATGAATGATGTACATTTTTAATACGAACATAATCTTAATTAATACACCATCTTAGTTGGAAGGAAGTGTTAAATATCACAATTATATTCTGTTGATTAATTGTGGTCATGTGGAGGAAATCATTAATGAACAAAATTAATTTTAAAAAATAAATAATTACTAACATTTGTACACGTATCTTTCAAAATGGTATTTGAGTTAAACAATTATACAATTAAACTTTTAAACAAAAAATTGTGTATTGTAATAAATGACACCGATTTAACATCATGGCAATATTTCTGTTCCAAATGAATCTTTTGACAAATCTATTGAAAAACAATTGTTTATATTAAAAAAAAACTCAATTCAAGTATATTATATATCTGGATTGTTTATACTTGTAACTATTTGTTATTGTTAAATTAGGCATATTAATAAGAATAAAGTCAGTACTATATTTCAAAAGTTTGAATTTTTCTGAAAAAACTGAATTATTTTCAGAATATGTTTTACACAGTTTTTACTCAGTTTTTACACTACGTTGTCCATAAGGGCTGGTGACAAAAAAATGGGAGGGAGGGGGGGTAATTTTCGTGCTCCTCTTGAAAATATTAAAGATTTATTCTAAACATTTTTTTCTTACTGTGCTTATTTCTCCAGATATGTTATGTTGTCAACTCAAAATACACACCCTGTATATTATATAATAATTATATATATTGCAATAATAGTATACTTGATTATTAATATGTGCTGGCCTACTAACAATAATGATTGCGGAAGTCTTAATTTGTTAATTTTAAAAAACATTTATATAACATTTAAAATTATTGTCAATAATTATTTCGTAAGAAATTTAAACCCGTGTATTTTTATTGTAGTTTTATTAACATTTTCAATAGTGGATTCAGACAGCTTTTATATTAATCACATTAGATATTTACATTAATATTTGTACAATGTATTAAATAATCATCGAAAAAATATGACAACAAATTTAAAATTTCATTTTTCATTATATAAAATTAAAAGGTATAATTAACAATTTAATTAAATATTAAAAGGTTGTTGAAGCAATGACAGTATAAAAGCTGTTATCTACAAATAATCTGAATAGTGTTTAAATGTACAATGATAAAATTATTTTTCAATTCTTTTAATTTTGTGGAAAATGTATTACACTGAAGTGAGTTACTTATTAATACTAATGTTTTAATTTAATAATAAATAAACAATTTTACGAATAATTACGAAAAAGAATTCACTATAATATTGAACCATTTTAATGAATGTGATTTCGATACTAAGTACGTCATTTTAATACTGCTCATATATCATTAAATATGAGTTAAACATACCTTTATATCGATCATGCATTAACTACATTTTTTAATAACATTTTTTCTTGAATTTGCTAGTTAATTTTTCTCCATCTACCGTTTTACTTATTTTTTCATTAACATCTACAATTTTAATGTCAAACGTTGTATTGTAATTTAGATAAATTATATCTAATGGAACGTGATGATTAAAAGAACACTGATTTAATAACAACAACAACATCATCATCAACAACAACAATAACAATAATAGTAACAATAATAATGCATAAAGAAGTTAATTAGTAGGAAACTAATAAATAAAAACGAAACAAAATTTTTAATTAAAGTTATTTTGTAAATTATGGAAAAAAGCATTTTATTCAACACTAAACATAATTATCTGTTTTATTTCATTGATTTAACGCTGTGTCGTTATATCGGAAACATTAAATGAACGTGTTATAAAAATTCGAATATTTGTTTTAAATATTAATATCAATATCGACAAATATCTTTGTAGATATAATTTTGTTGTAAAATATTGAAAGAAAGTTCGAAAACAATTGCAAAGCTTCGCTAGAGTATCGAGAAGTTTCAATTTCGAATTTATTTCAATGTTTTTCATACTTTTAATACGATGATATAAAACTTGGAAAAAATCTAGATTTTCAACGATTTGCACAGTTATTTCACAAACTATTTCATCCTTTTGCAAAGATTTCTTGCAAAGAAGTTTCGATGAGGATAAAAATGAAATCAGTACTGAGAATGTTCAAATATATTTATTATAAATAACTTTTGTGTAATGTTGAAATTATATTAATTTATACATTAATTAAGTTCATTTTATTATTAAATATTATATTGTTTAATTAATGACTAAGTACGCATTATATTATTAATTATTTATATTAAGATTTGAATATTATTTTGATATAAAAATACTATATTAGTGTTTAAAAGTATATAATTAGGAAGACTAATACACGTGCATTATTAAAATTAGAAAAATAGTTTTGAATTAATGGAAATTAATCAGTCGTGTATTACAGACATCAGATAATTACTGCGCTTAAAACTAGTGCAGGAAAATCCTTTTTCAATATGGGGATTTCGGTTAAAGTGGAAATATTACATTTGTAACAAAAAGAAATTCTATTGATAGAAAAAATAATATTAATATTTTAAGTTCTGTGAGTATTTTGACAAGTGAATATTTTATTAATAAAAAAAGAAATAAAATGTCATTTTTACCCATTTAACTTAAATAAATAATATATACTTATTCAAAAATAATGGCTGATTGAATTAAAGAATTTAACAGAACTCATGAATTTTTCTTAACTTGAATCTTTTATTAGAGTTGAGTTTTAGTAATATATTATATATTTATTATAATAAATTAATAAAAGACGAATGTAATGTTTATTTTTACAATAAAAAAATAAATAAAATAAGAACAGTTTGTGAAAATCATTTATTTCATTACATATAAAATAACATGTAATTTGTTTCAGTTTTGCAAGGGCGGTCTTTTCACTTGAAGAAACGATTACACCTGCCTCTCTGTAATTGGTTAGTCTCACGAAGGGATGAAGGCTTTTATCTGAGGTCCTAAAGAACTATACCTGAAAACATTTTGCAGACATTCCATTGGCCCAAATGCTGGCCAATCATCAATTCAATACAACAATACCAGAACGTCTACGCCTTAAAAATATTACCAGGTTAGTCATTTTTAAAATACAATATATTAAGAAAAATATCTGTGACGATGAGAAATTATAAATATATTGATATCAGTACACATCTCTTTCATTTAAATTAATTTAAATATATTACTCAGTATATTTACTTATTTTGTCCCATTTTTGTCAAGACGAATGAAAACATCTTCAATTTTAATAAAATAAATAACGAATATTTAAAGCATCCATTAAAAATTAATAAGTGAACATGATAATCAATAACACATTTAAAATATAAGTTTAATATTTATCAGTTAATAAGATAGTGAATCACTGTTAAGAAAATATGATGAGTATTAACAGAAATGTAATTAAGTTAAAAATATGAATAAATATTAAGCATGGGTATAGATGTAAAAATATTCATTCAGTTATGTCAATTTGGGATATACATTTCAATCTAAATATACTCTTTTCAACCCATTGTATATTATCTTTAATACTGTATTAAATACTGAAAGGTGTTTTATATTTCCCTTCTTCTCAAAATATAAAATTGGCTTTCGATGAAAAAAGAAAACGGTACAAAAATACTAATACATAAAAGAGTTAAATCACTGCCAGACGAGTGTCTGCCATGATGGGTCAGTATCGTTATCCGGGCATGATTTCATCACCATTCCAATAGATTATTTTCATTATGATTATGTAATTATTTATTTTTATTGATTAAGAAGAAATCCTATATTTATTGTAGAATTCAATGAGTACTTATCGTAAACTAATATAAGTTAAGATTAATTTCGAATAAAATCTTAATGTATATATAAATATAATTATAATATATTTTTTATCAAAGACATGTATAGGAACAAATAAATCTGACATTTTATTTGATAAATATTTGCATTCTTGTACAAATTTCCGATAATGCACGAAAATGCACAAATTTGATTGGTAAAAAGTAAGATAAGAGACGTTTATGTCATGGAAAATGTCATAACAAAACATTTATTTTAACATGCATAAGAAATTGCATCAAACGTCATAAAGATATAAAAGAAAAATATGCCAAGGGAACTTTTTGTACACAATTTCTTTAATTTTATTAAAGAATTTTCAGAAAAGCCGACAAGTGTTATTCCACTGTTCATGTTTGTAGCCATAATTTTATACAAATGATCTTTTATATTTTATTCGTGTACGTTTCATTGAATTATTTTGCACTTTAAACATGCTCGCTTATATAATTTGTTTTACGTATCAGGGGTTTATCCCATAAATAAACAAATAGTAGACAATAAAACTACATCTTTTTAAATATATACAATTTATACAGGGAGATAAACACAATCGAACCAGTTAAGTAACAATCATTTTCGTAACAAAAAATAAAGTCACAAATTCTTGCAGTTTCATTTCCCTACTGTACATGTCAGATACTAAAAATATGTTGCGTGTACTTTATTTTCAAAAACAAACATTCATAATATTTATTTAAAAATAATTATTAAATTAATAGCATATTCAATTAGTTATCACGTGTATTTGTTATATTTTTAACTATTATTTATTATATATATATATATTTAAAACAATAGAAATCTAATTAAAAATGTTATTTTTACAGTATTTTGAACTATAAATGTATCATTCGATTTGATAATTAACATTATTCTATATCAAATGGCCGAATCGCAGTTCATCTCAAAATTACGCAATGAAAGTATAATTAAGCAATTTGTTAGTCAAGATGTCACAGTGTTTGTGTATAATAAATAGTGTAGTTTTATCAGGAATTACATAATGCCAACAAAACTACTGACCCTTGGGGTCAGGAGAATAGAATTTTTATGGGATAGCTTCTTAAATTCTTCTTTATAAGCGATCTGAAACAGAGCAAAAAAATGTAATTATAATTTGAAAGCAATATATTTTTAATTAAAATTGAAAGAAATTCTTAATTGTACTGATTTTTGAAAAGATAAAAAAATAATTTTTTTTTTCTTGGATGAAATATTTAAGCACGAAATTTTGTTTCAATTTTTTAAATGCTAGCATAATTTTAACATTTATATAGCATACCTAATTTATGGAAATATTAACAGACAACATATGCGCATAAAGCCAGTGTAACAATAAGATATATTTTAATGTTGTGTCATGTATATTATAAATTAAAATATTTATGTGTATCCAACAGAAAGATCGTAGAAGAAAATATTGAATCTAATGAAAATGATTATAGAAATTTTATAAAACTTCCAATAGAAAATTTAATTCCTTTTAATTATTTAGTTATTTTGTGAGAAATCAGCATTTTCTTAATTGCATTAAAGTACAATGGTATTTTTGTATAATATTGCAAATTGTTCGATTGATATTAACGTTAATTGGATACATAAAGAGTTAATTGCTTTTTAATAAAATATTATTTTGCACGAATTAAAGCGTACAATGAAGGTATGGTTTCTTTCTGCATAAAATTCCGAAGAAATGTATTTGCAGTAATTTTCATTCTCGTCTGTTTCAAAATGATACAAAAGTTTGAAGGATTTCATAGAAAAGTATCTTTATTAACATGCATTTGAAGTTCTTCCTATTAATTAAGTGTACAAATCTTCCTGGAAAAAACTGCAAAAAAGTTACTGTCATTTATTACCAATCTTGTAAGTTTACCACGCCACACGTTTCCCGCCCACACAAACTAAAAGTTATCTCCGCACGTCCCCGCCATCGCTAGACAAAAACTCATATAAAGTACTTTCGCGCGTACATTGGTCGGTTCTGTTGTATCAGCGGTCGCGATTGGCGCCCATCTTATCGTTGCTCCTTCAAACGCCCTCGCCCTTCGGAAAGCGAAAAACCGACAGAAAATGAAACTACGAAAACGAAGATCTAACGCGAACAAAAGTCTTTACACGGTTTAAGCGGGTCGATTGAAAAGAAAGACGGAAAAGAACGCGAGAGAGAGAGAGAGAGGGAGAGCGAGAAAGAGAAAGAGAGAAACTCGCCGCTGCCGACACCCTGTCCCAGCTCCCGCCCCGCTCTC
>JABFOX010000353.1:0-17667 GCA_022817665.1 Axea sp. ZL-2020
AGAAAAATGGGTTTTGGATAGATATTAAGGTACGAGTTCTGATTGAATTGGTTCTAGAACAAGAAAGGAAGAGGGATTTAGAAAAGTTATACTATGGTATGAAAAACAGTGGGCCAATAAAATATGGGTAAATTGGGCTTAGTAGTGTATGGTTAGTTTTTCAGCGAATATGGTTCGTGAGGGATAGTAAATAATTGATTTTTTATTTTTGGCCAACTGAACTAAAAATGCACTACTTAATTTTTAGATATAATGATCATTTTGAGGTTCAGAGTCTCTTTAAAACCGTAACGATTTGCGAATTATTTTAACTCCAGTTTTTATACTGTACATATAGAATTTTAAGTATTAATCTTATGCGTATATGTATATTTGTAATTATTCAATTGTTTATCAATGATACTAATTTCCTTTAATTTTTTTTATAGATTTTGAGAGCATCTAGCACATATTTCACATTACTTTTGACATTCAGAGAATCAGATTAAATTCAGAACTATATGAGCAATTATTCAAGAAGTTGATTTTATATATACTAAAATTATTAATTATAAGAAAAATTTATTTGATAAATGAATTAAATTTAACTTAAATTATTGAAAGTAATTAATTAATAATAATATTATATATAATTATTTATTAATAATATAATTAATTATATTATATTAATAATAAAATAATAAAAATAATGATATAATTAATTAATTAATAATAAAAAATTAATAAATATTTTATTATGTCTTGAAAAAATTGTTTTCATATATTTATAATAAAGACATGTTAAGCAGATATTTTATTATAATTTAATGTGGTATCGATTGTAAATGTATATTTCAGACTTACAAAATAATATTTATCTAAAAGTTAATTCCGTGAAAAGAATTTTAAAATTGTTAAATCCACTTACCTTTTTCCCTTTATATCTCTACTGTTCTTTTTTGACTCGTGTAAAATTAAAATAATAATTGACGAATGAAAATAAGAATGAAAATAAAAATAATAGAGTTAAGGAGAAGTAAATAAAATTAAATCTCTAATATTATCTAATATAAAATTAAAGTATATTTTGTCTAGAAAAAATAATTTGCGTTTGAGATAAATATGTGGGATGAAACATCCAATAAAAAAAACATTCATTGAACACATACAATAAATAGTTAAATTGTTTCGCTTAGTATGCACTGTAACACTAATTAAGCAATGGTATAAATGTTTAAGTAGATAGCCGGAATAAGGAATATCTTGTAAGTCTCAACCAAGCGGAGTGTATTGAGATAAAGTCCACCATTGTATTTTGCATGTGTCGTTGTATGCACTACTCGTATGCGTGATTTTCTTTTATAGTGAAATGTTGTGAAATATAATTAAATAATGGTAACTATCTTAATTTACAATATAGTTCACACCATTAATTCGTTATCAATAAACTTAAGTTCCGATTAGCAGTGACTGAAAGCAAGCAGAAGTTTAGGTTGGTACAAAAATTCGCGGTAGAAAAACTTAAAAATATACAAGAAGGACAAAAATATCAAATAGAAATTAAGTATCGTTTCAAAATACTAGAAGATTGTGAAAATAATTAATGATCCAGAAAAAATATGGAGCGAAATAAAAAAATTACAATACAATCTCTGCTAAGGTAACGATAGGAACGCAAAAGCGAAACGTAAATAAATCGGAATTCGATGACGAATATAAACAAAAACTCAAATAAAGATGCCAAGCACACATTTTTGCTTTTAATAATTACGGTCATAAGAACACATGAACAGAAAATTACCAAATAATCGGGAGAGATTTTAATAGACTGTTTATAAATAAAAATGCAAATATAAGAAAAATAAAATCATAAATATTGAAAACAAGATTATAAATAGTAATACACGAGATGTGTATAAAGGGATGAATTTATTTAGAAAAGGGTTCTAGAGTTGATCAGATATAATACGGGGTAAAAAAGGGAATACGATCACAGAAGTGGTTAGAATATTAAACACGTGGAAAGATTATTTCGACAAATTACTCAACATGCGCGAAAAACAGATCCAAGAAAATTGTGACGAAATTCACACTATCGATTTCAACATAGAAAGACCAACGTATGAAGAAATGCATAATGCGATAAAAAAAAAAAATGCTCGAGGTATTGATGAATTAACCTTGAATTTATATGAATATAACGCAGCTTTAATGACTAGCAAAATCGAACAACTTGTCGCGGCTATATGGGGTACAGAAACAATACAAAATTAAGTGGATTAAATCAATTATCATTACGATTTTTAAAAACAGGGGATAAAAACGACTTTAACAATTACCCGGGAATATCATTACTATCTCCATGTTACAAAGACTTTTCAGTATTATTATTGATTAAAATGACACAGTATGTGGAAGGAATCTAATGATATTATCAGTGTGGATTTCGTCGCAATATATGAACAATTGATCATATATTTACAGTTAGACAAATTTTAGAAAAGAAATAGGAGTACATCAGTTATTCGTAGATTTTAAAAAAGCATAAAACTCAGTTAAAAGAGCGTATCTGTATAATATATTAGTACTGCTAGACATTCCAAAAAGAACTAGTAAAATTAATGTAAATTTGCTGCAATGAAAGCTTTGGTAGAGTACGAGTAGATAAAGACTTATCGGAAATCTTTGAAATTCGGAATGGTCTAAAACAGGGAGATGTAATCTCACCGTTACTTTTTAATTTAGTACTAAAATACATAATGCGATCGGTATTAGAAAAACAACAGGGAGCGAAATTGAACGGTGTATTATAGGCACTAGCCTTCACAGACGATATAGATTTAGTGAAAAATGCAAGAATCATAATCAATGCAGCAATACATGTAGGATTATAAATTAGCGATGAAAAAATGTATATATTATACAAAAAGATATATATATATATATATTACTGATAGGATTATATAACTTGATCACGTACGAAAAAAATCGAGAATAAATTTTGGGTTTCTGAAAATAAAGCATACCGAAAATTTTGGGGGCAAAAAAAGATGAAATTAGTGGAGAATGCAGGAAAATACATAACGAGGAAATATACGAACTGTACAACTCACCAAACATAATAAGAATAATAAAATCGCGTAGACTCCAGTGAGCGGAACATGTAGCACAAATGGGACAAGAAAGAATGGCATACAGGGTATTTGCTAATACATACTAAGTAGTACGAGACCTTTAGATAGACCGAGTCGTAGATGGGAGAATAACATTAGAATCAATATCAGGGAAATGGGACGCGAAGATATACCGTGGACGGAATTGCCATGAAATCGGGAAGAACGATGATATTGTGTCGACGAGGCAATGAACTTTCGATTTCGAAACGCTGTATAAAAAAAATGTTAATTAATAAATATTGATACCTGCAGAATTGAGATTGTTGACATTGGCAAATGCTTGATTATTATTAAATACAGACTAACAATAGGAAACTTTATTTAGTCAAGCTGTTGTAGAGTAATTCATTTGCACTTTATTAGTTGAACATTTTTTTATTGATGATACATGCTCATAGTAAACATTTTATATATGTACTTTTCAATTTAAAAAGTTTATTTAATATTTAATAAATTGAGTCTAACCTTTGAAATACAATTCCATGTTCACATATTTCTGTGTGACTAATGTACTTGTATATTTATCGGTTGGAATTATAATGCGTATTGATTATTACACTAATATTCTCGTCGCTTCATAATTCATTGCTTATTACATAGTAGAATTAAGTGAATTAAAAGACTATGTGTTTACCATTTTGTAAATATATGTAATTAATTATAAATGGCAATAATTCAATATATAACTACTGTTATATATAATTAAACATAAAGTCCAGTGTGTTTCAATTCATTTAAGTCAATTATTTAAACTTTATTTAAAGTTTGTAATACTTAATTTATGCAAATAGTACAAAGTATGTATAATGATTCACATAACTTTACATTATTTTCCGTTCATATTTCAGGTCAAACTTATCCTTTTTCTGCTAAAATTATAAAATACATTTTTAGTTTATATTGTTATGGAGATTTTAAAAATACGAAAATTTAAACATATTCCGAAATATTTTTCATTTAGAAAAGTTAGTGTTTATAATTCAGATTATAAATATTTAAAAATATTGTATTTAATAACAGGTCAGTGGCCGACACAAAAGCAATATGTGTGCATATGTTTCCTCCTTTTTCAATTGATTATCAGTTCTTTTTTGTTTAAAGGACAGGTAAGCGAATATACTTGTTTGCATATTATATAATATTGAGTATTATCTGTTAACTTTATAACTTCTCGTTTTCGCGCGTTACAATGAAATCAAAATATTACTTAATTTACAACAATTATTCAATTTTTGGTTATACTTTGTACAAACTCTATTTTATTAACTACAATGTAATTATAACGGACGGTCGAAAACTAGCTAAACTGTAATTATCACGTTTGTGAATGAAATTTATAAATTATTAATTGTCTAATTCTCCGTTACAACGGCCTGAGTCGATTTTAAGTATTATTACAGAGATCGTCATAATGGTGAATTCCATTTCCATTATAAAAAATTAATATTTAAAATTTGTATAACATTAATAAAATATGACTTAATAATAAGCTACTTTTGCACCATATCATTTGTCTCGCTAAAATTCATCGCTCTTAGAATGTAACAACTAAATATTTAATATATAAATATTTTAATTGTTGAATAAAACAGAAAAACAGTCATTGAAATCATTCATTTTACTTCCATAATTATATATAAAATATAAATGTGTAATTTTACTGTTTTATTCAAAACTACTAATACAAAAAAACTGTAAATTATTCATAATAATATAATTATTGAACACATTTATACAAAATCATTTAAAAAATGTATATCAAAGAAAATCTATAATGAAATTTTATTTATGTTTGGGAAGTACTGGTCTTTGACGTCACGGAAATTGTTTCACTATGGTCGAAGCAAATCTGAGAAGATGTCTTTTTGCCAGTCTAAGTGTGAAGGCATTATATTTTGTGTTTATTGTATAGAATTTTATATGATAAAATTTTATATAAAAATTTAATTGAATTTTATACATTTCGATAAAGATATGTGTTATATTTTTGGAAATGCGGATACATTAGCAGTAGACTTTAGTTATGTGCAAATTAAATAAGGATAACTTTAAAACATTAGTAAACGAATATAAAGATTGTATGTATATATTGAAATGTTAAACTCGTAGAATTATTTCCTGTGAGAGGACATTCTTACTATTGGTATGACAATTTTTTTTTTGTTTTGAAAAAAAGGAAAGATTGTTAAATTGCACAGTCAATATTTAGATACTATAAAGTCTGTGAGAAAAATTGCACAATAATTCCGAACAGAAAGAAGCTCATAATTATTAAAAGATTGGAACTTAGATTTACAATCATTTTAATTGAAATAATTTAATGGTTAAAAAAGTTTTTCATTTCAAAATAAGTTCAAATTAATTATAATTAAGAAGGTAATATTTCAGTTGTAAATTCATACAAGGGTTTAAAATGAAACTTTTCTCTATTTAAAATCAAGGTAAATAAACATTGTTATAAAGTTAGAACCGGTAGTTTCTTGTGGCATTTCGAAATGCTAAATGAAATGATGTTACGCTATTAATGCCATTTTAGCACGCTGAAAATCGAACTGGTACAAAACAATCTTACAAAGAGTCTAAACTTAATTCTCAAGGTTTGCTCCAGTAATTTAATTTTGATTAAAACGTTATGACTATATTCATTGTCAATTATAGTAGTATTCCGTTTAATGGCAGTATTTGTCAGACTGTTTTATTATAAAAACATAATGAACCATTTTCGATTAAAATAAAATAATTTTTTTCATTTAAATTATAACACAATCAAAAATAAATCGTTTAATCTAAATCTTCTTAAGTCAGGGGTTTTATGTATATTTATAAAATAAATTGTCTTGATATATTTTGTATATCGAAATGATGAAAACTACGATATATGAATAGCTTAGATAGTTAAATAGTATGTAAATATAATAAACAATATTAATACCCGACATATACACATTAAATTATTCAATCGAGATAAGTATTGTACTGTATAAATCGACTTAGAGAATTGGAATAGAGAACACCTCAATTTTATATTATTTATTAAAACGTGAAAGTTATTTTTAGTGAACACTATAACGAGAATATTATATACTAGTTATATAAATATAAATATTTCTTTCAGCTTATATACTTGTATATAAATCGGCACAATATGGATGAAGTATGCTTGAATGCAGTATGGATTGCTGTTCATATGTGTGTACTTTTATTGATGTTCAACAATATAAAACATAAAAACCAAGTAAAATTTTTAATAAAATTATTTATATATATATATATATATTTGTGTAAATAATGTTACAGTGTGACAATTGATTTGGTTTAGTAAAATTTTGTTCAAAATTATTTATATATTTTATATTTGTGTTAATAATCTTACAATATGATAACTGATTTTGTTTTGATCAATCAAGGGAACTGAATATATTTTGATAATATTCCAATATTTTTATTTATCGTATATATTGAATGAAAAAAAATCGAATATATGTGTAGGGTCATGTTATACGTTTGTAAATTAAATATGCAATAAATCACACTTTTGTATGAGGATGAAATGAAGTTGTTTAATAGATCCTAAAGGTTCTCATTAAATAAGTGAAAAATTATGTGCCGAGTAACATTAGCAGATAGAAGTGATGTAGAATAACATAAACCTTTATTTATATTTGGCAATTAATCAAGTTGTCTGAGATAGAGTCAACCGCAAAATACTTGTATGAAATAAATGCCAAAAATTTCATTTCTGCTATTAATGCGTAATTCCAATTACACGTTTGAAATACATATTTGTTAGAACCGAAATTATTTGATTTAAATTCCTAATTATAAATTTCAGTTCAAAAAGTGTTTAATGTTTGATGTTTAATTGATATTTAATAATCATTCTACAGTAGTTTTAAGTTATTTTACTAATGTTTTTTCTTTTAAAGTTTATATACCTTTTGCAATCAATAGAAATCAATTATCAACGATTATTACAAAGTATAGATTATGAAATTGTAATTAAGTTGACCTCAATTAGTAAAAGAATACTACAATACTTATCAAGTAATTATACATTTTTTTATTAATTCATACAGAAATATATATAGAAAAACAAAAAAAAAAAAAGAAAAAAAAAGAAAAGAAAACGAAACAGAATAACGGAATAATTTATTAAAATATTCTAATAGATTTATGCAATGGCACAATTCTTTTTCACACACCTCAAAAAATATCAATATTACAATTATTAAAATCATTTCTCATGTTTTTGAATTGGTTCAACTGCAATTATTAGTAAGATCTAGTGAAAAAAATTGTGTACCGTATTAACTAAAAATTAAATCATGCCAAGCAAAATTTGTTATCGTAGGATAAATATTTAAAATGCATTGATATCACAAATAAGAGATAAAAAATATACATAAAAAATGAATAATTTTTAATATTAGTATAAAACATCTTAAATATTCCTTTTAACTTGACCTACCATCATGTCAAATTTTATCGAAATTTATAAGATTTCCGTGAAAATCAGAAACGCTAACACTATTCAAATACGGTAGAAAATGCACACGTGCAAGATCATTCTAAAATCGGTGTAAATCTTACTCTTCTTATAAGTCAAGATATGACAAAAGAAAATTATTAAAAAAGAAGGTTATCGAAAATATATTGATTCAATCATAACAAATGCTATCAAGCTTATCCAACAATGGTTTCAAGAGTAATTAATTATAGGAATCTGCCATTTCCAGCTTATTATACATACATTATAATTTATATTATATATATTAGAGTATTAATAAATTATAAATTAAACAAATTAAATAAATATGGATATCAAAATATAATATTCATTAAAATATATTTTAATTCTTCAAATTAAATTTTCATGTAAATATAAAAATCGATTGGCCTTAACATTTTTCTTAAAAACGTTTTAAATGCTTCTAAAATTCTATTATATAAAATGTATAAAATCTTTATCAGTTTCATAACCTTGCATAATGTACATATTGTGTGCCTTAATTTAAATATGCATATGATCTTTGCATATAATTTTAAGAAGTTATTCTTTACAGTTTTAATACTAGCTACTATAGTATTTCTACTATGTAGTCCACTTGTGCTAGCAGTTTTGCAATGCGATTCAAAATTATCTGACAAGGATTTATGCAGAAAAAAATTTAATGTAGTGAAAACTCATTATACTTTTACAACAAATTACATTCTTCAATTTTGTTCTGTCATTTATGGAATATGTTATGTTCACGGTTTTACATGTTTCTCTACTGTATCTTTTATAGATTTGTGTATAGTAAGACGCATAATTAGGTAAGAAGGTTTTAAATTTTATATTTCGCATTTAAAAATGCCAACGCAAATAATATTAAATAATATTTATACTTATTACAGCAATAAATTATTAGTTATTGGACAGCCGAGCTGTTTTGGAAATATTGAATATGAATCTGAAAAAAGGTTTCGACAATGTGTAAAAGAGCACAAATATCTTATTGAGTAACTATATTTCTATAATTCTACTTTTTTAAAATAATTATTTTGCCCGTTGTGTTGTGTACAAAATGCTGTATTTATTTGATTCTATCATTAATCTATTTTTTTAAACATACTGTTTAATATTTGAAGGTTAATGGAAAATGGAAATAAATATTTTTGTTTAATACTATTGTTTGGAATGGGTATAAACATAGGAGGTCTTACTTTTTCATTGTACACCGTAAGGCTATGTTGAGTAGTTATCAATTATCTGTTTTATATGAAGAAAAGAAATATTTTTACGTCTTTTATAGATGAAGATGGTTGCAGAAAGTCCTGGAAAAATGTTGGCTATAATACCAATTATGTTTGTGTCAATAGGTGTTGTAAGTTGTCTTTGTGTAGTAGGGGATAATATTCGTGAGGCGAATGAGAATTTTAAATTGAACATGTAAGTAATACTAAATATTCAATGATACGTTTGCATACGCGGTTTAATGCGTTAATACATTTCATAATTGTGCATTTAGTTATAATTCAGCTTGGATAAATTTATCAAGTAAAATGAAAAATATGTTAAACATATTTCAAATGAGATGTAACGTAACACTGCAAATTCACGCTTATGGTATACTTATTTTATCAATGCAGTTATATATTAAGGTAAGATAGTCGTTTAAAATTTTAAACTGTTGTTTATACTAAAAAACTGGAAACTTACATAAATTTATGTGACACTACGGAAAATTTAATACTTGTATTGTTGGTTATTCTTTTTAAATTAACTCAAAGGAAATACATAATTTCGCGGACAATAAAAATGTTTGAAAAAAAAAACTCATTTTATATACAATGAAGATGTTCGAATCTATTATGCAGGCTTTGTTTCAAAATCTATAAAATTACATTAAAATTAAATAAATAAATAATAAGAATACAAATATGTTAACAACACTTTTTGAAAATACTAAGAATGAAAAATTACTATAATATAATAATTTTATCATAGAATTATTGTAAAGAAATTCAACATGATAATTAATTGAAATAAAACTAAATTAAAGTGAGACCAATTAAATACAATTTGTAATTATTTTACAAATTTAATAAAAATTATAAATTTTATAGATGAAAAAAGACACCAAAAATGGTATAAAATGTTTCGTTTCATATGCAATTAAATTTTAACAGTTCTTTAAATAAAATATATACATCCGTGAAATTTTAGTTTAATGCATTTTTTATTTATAGATTTTGAGAGCATCAATTACATACTACACACTTCTGTGGACACTCAGAGATCTTTAATTAAAACTAGCTCTTATATATATATGAATACTACATATTTTAAATTAATTAATAATTATAAAATTTAAATTGTTAAAAATGTATTAAATAAGATATGCATAGTTAACATTAGTGTTCCATGATAAGGAATAATTCTGTCAAGGAACATACTGTCAAAAAAGTACTAGGATATGCCCATTTAAAGAACACGTGTAAAATATTTTACAAACCTTTTTTCTGCAATGAGTTGGCAGTACTGTACTCTATGTATGAATAGTTTATTTATATCAACTTATTGAATCTGTATATTTGAGAAATGCATATAGATTTTGACGATGAATATAGGTGTTGAACAAAGCTTGTTTTGAATTTTGTGTTGAAAAGGGAATTTTGTGTGTCAATTTGCTAAAAATATTAAAGATATCTTACGGTGAATCTGTTTTATCGAAAACGTGAATCTGTGAGTAGTACAAAGCGCTCAAGGAGGACTGAGAAATCCTCTAAGACAAGCGTTGTTCAAAACGATATTTGACCTCTTCAACTGATGAAACCATCGTAAAAGCGCACGAAATTGTACAGTTTGTCAAAAAAAAACAGAAAAAAAAAAGAAAAAAAATTATGTGACCGTATTGAAGAGGTTGCGTAAAAAAACGGTCAGAACTATGGAGTATCAATTGGTAAATTCTACATGACAACGATGCACTGTTGCACGAAGAAACAACTGAAGGCAAAAAATGCAACGACCACAGTATTTACCGGATTTAAAACCGTGAGTTTTCTCTTTGTCCAACAATTAAAATTGACGCTGCGTGGTACTCGATTTCAATTGCTTTAAATCATAAAACAGAAATCGTGGGAGCAACATAAGACAATCTCGAAAAGTGCCTATAAAAAATATTGTTAAGATTGGAAAAACCACTGGCATATGTGTGGTGCCACCAAATGGAGCCTACTGTGAAAATGACAAAATAAAACCTGTTGATTAATGGAAATCTCTGTGTTGTATTTTACCATTTCAGGTACTTTTTTGAGTTTTTTTCAAGAATTCAAGAGACTGAGATTTTAAGTAAATTCAAGAGCATAATTTTTTATTCTATTTTACATTTAACATTTATCTTTATATTATACTTCTTTTCGGTTACACCAAATAAAGAACAATGAATATTCATGTATATTTTCTTTGGCTATTGAAGGAGATAGCTGTCTGAAAATAACACACAATAAGTCTATTTTTCATTGTCGTTTACTTTATTTACCTACCTAAAAAGTTAGCAGTGTTTGTAGCAAAATCTAACAATTGATCGCGGCTATATGAGATAAAGAAACAATACCAAAGGAGTGGAATGAATCAATTATCATTGTAATTTTCAAAAAAGTTGATAAAATCGAATGTAATATTTACTGGGGAATATCATTACTAGATAGTAATATAGATATATGCGAGAGTCTTTTCATTAAATATATTCAATTACGTAACTTATAGAAAAAAAATTATTATGTACACGGAAATGATACATCAGTTATTCGTAGATTTTAAAAAAGCATATGACTCAGTTAAAAGAAGGCGGATCTATAACATATTACTACTACTAGGTATTTCAAAAACATTAGTGAAATTAATACAAATTTGCTGCAATGAAAACTTTGGTAGGGCACGAGTAGGTAAAGACTTATCAGAAATCTTTGAAATTCGGGATGGTCTAAAACAGGGAGATGCAATCTCACCGTTACTTTTTAACTTAGTTCTGGAATACGTAATGCGATCGGTATTAGAAAAACAACAGGGAACGAAACGGAACGGTGTATTACAGGCACAAGACTTTGCAGATGATATAGAATTACTAGAAAATGATAGAATTATATCTGCAGAACAATCATTGCAGCAATAGATGTAGGATTTGAAATTTGCGAAGAAAAGAAATATATATATATTGTTACGGCCGCTAGATCGGCACATCGTAAAGCTATTATAACGCGGAAATGCGTCGGCGCCATAATTGACTTTCGTACAATTGTAAAGAGCCTGATTTTGTGATCAATCAGCTCTTTATTCCAAATAACAGATGTACTGCATGTGTTTTCAAAATCGAAAACACATTTGGTCAACTCAGAAAATCACGTGAGGTATCACGTTTGGGTGAAAGACTCCCGCGAAAACAAAGAAACAATCATGTATAAAAACCACGGCCCTTGCGACCGGGCGGACACTCACTCGATACATTACAGTCACTCAATACATAGCTCCCACTCAATACATATCACTCACTCTCAAAATATATCCCATACTTATTGTATATCCCTCACTCAAAATTGTAACGATATATCACACACTCTATTACTTACTCTATATTGTCACACACATTCTATAAATAAAGCGAATAAAAAAGTGAATAAAGAGTGCATCGGTTATTCATCACGGCAATCATCACACCTCCTCCCCGATATAACAATATATATATTATACAAAAATATATATATTATATAATAATACTACCGGCAGTATTATATGAGTGCATAACTTGATCACGTAAGAAAAAAATCGTGAATAAACTTAGGGTTTCTGAAAATAAATTACTACCAAAAATGTTGGGGGCAAAAGAAGCTGAAATTAGTGAAGAATACAGGAAATTACATAATGAGAAAATACACGAACTATACGATTCACCAAATATAATAAGAATAATACAATCTCGTAGACTCCAGTCAGCGGAACATAGGAAATAACAATAGGAAAAGTTGTTCAGTTAATCTTACAGTCATAAAATAACTCATTTGTACTATATAGCTTGAACATTTTTTTTACTAATGAAACATTAGGAAAGTAAACATTTTATATCACGCACTTTTAATTTAAAAAGTTTATTTAATATTTAATAAATCGAGTCTAATATTTGAAATACAGTTCTAAGTTCATATATTCATGTGTGACTAATTTACTTGTATGGGTGTCGGCTGGAATTACCATACGTATTGATTATTAAACTAATATTCTCGTCGCTACATAAACCATTCCTTATTACATAGTAGAATTAAGTAAATTAAAAGACTATGTGTTTAACATTTTATAAAAGTATGTAATTATACATGACAATAATTCAGCATACAATTATTTCTGTATACAATTAAAGACAAAGAACAGTTTATTTTAATTCATTCACTTCAATTATTTATACCTTCTGTAGGGGTTGTAATATTTAATTTGTGTAAAAACTGAAAAGTACGTATTATGACTCAAATATCTTGTCATTATGTTTCGTTCCTATTTGAAGTAAAATTTATCATCAACACCTTTATTCTTCTGTAAAAATTACAATATAACTTTTTAGTTTATATTGCTATGGAGATTTTAAAAATACGAAAATTTAAACATATTCCGGATAATTTTTTTTTTAAAAAAGTTAGTATTTATAAATCAGATTATAAATATTTAAAAATATTGTATTTAATAACAGGTCATTGGCCGACACAAAAGAACTATGTGTGCAAATGTTTCCTCCTTTTTCAATTGATCATCAGTTTTTTCCTATTTAAGGGACAGGTAAGCGATCATACTGGTTTGCGTGTTCTATAATACTGAGTGTTATCTATTAACTTTAGACCTTTCCGTTTCGCGCTTTTTAATGAAATCAAAATATTACTTATTTTACAATTATTCAATTATTCGTTATACTTTGTACAAAATTTATTTTATTTACTACAATTTAGATATAATGGACGGTCGAAAATAAGCTAAATTATAATTATCATGTTTGCAAAACACGTTTATAAATTATTAATTGTTTCATTCTCCATTACAACAGCCTGAGTTGGTTTGAAGTATTATTACAGAGATCGTCAGAATGGTGAATTCTATTGCGATTGTAAAAAAAGCTAATATTTAAACTTTCTATAATATTAATAAAATGTGATTTACTAATAAGCTATTTCTTCAATACACCATTTGCTTCAATAAAATTCATCGCTGTTACATGCAACAACCAAATATTTAATATATAAATACTTTAATTCTTGAATAAAACAGAACAACAGTTATTGGAATGATTAATTTCCTTCCACATTTATACATAATACTTCCTATATATCTATATATATATACTTCCATAATTATATATAAAATATAAATATATAATTTTTCTGTTATATTCAAAACTACTAATACAAATAACTCTAAATTATTTATAAAAACATAACTATTGAACTCATTTATACAAAATCATGTTAAAAAAAGTATGTCAAAGAAAATCCGAAATGAAATTTCGTTTATGTTTGGGAAAGACTGGTCTTTGACGTTATAGAAATTGTTTCACTACGGTCGAAGCAAATCTGAAAGGAACTCTGCTTTTTACAGTTAATATTTAGATACTATAAATCCTGTAATAAAAAATTTATAATAATTCCAAACAGGAAGGACTACATAATTATTAAAAGACTGGAACTTAGTTTTGCAATAATTTTTCTCGAAATAGTCTAACGGTTAAAAGAAAATCTTCATTTCAAAATAAGTTCAATTTATTTACAATTATGAAGGCAATATTTTAGTTTTAAATTCATACAAGCGTTTAAAACGAAACTTTTCTCTATTTAAATTCAAGTTAAATAAACTTAGTTATAAAGTTACAACCGGTAGTTTCTTCTGGCATTTCGAAATGCTAAATGAAATGATGTTATGTTATTAATGTATAAATTTTTGCACGCTGAGAATTGAACTGGTACATAAAAATCTTACGAAGATTCCAAATTTAATCCTCAAGGAATACTCCACTAATCTAATTTTAATTAAAACGTTGTGATTATATTCAGGCAATTATAGCAATATTCCGTTTAACTGCAGTTTATTGCAAGACTGTTCTATTATAAAAACATAATGAACCATTTTCAGTCAAAAGAGAATAATTTTTTTCACTTAAATAATAACATGTTCAAAAATAAATCGTTTAACATGAATCTACTTAAGTCAGGATTTTTATTTATATATATAAAATAATTTATCTTGATATATTTTGTATACCGAAATAATGAAAACTACGACGTATTAATAGCTTCGATAGGTAAATAGTATGTAAATATAATAAAAAGTATTAATATTCGTGTTATACATATTAAAATTAATCCATTTATTATGGTGTTCTTCTGTCTAAATCGATTTAGGCGATTGGAATAGGGAACACCTCAATTTTATATTATTTATTAAAACGTGAAAGTTATTTTTATTGAATATTATAACGAGAATATTATATTCTAATTACATAAATATAAATATTTCTTTCAGCTTGAATATGTGTATATAAATCGGCACAATATGGATGAAATATGCTTGAATGCCGTATGGATTGCTGTTCATATGTTCATACTTGTATTAATATTCAACAGTGTGAAACATAAAAACCAAGTAAAATTTTGTTCAAAATTATTTATACATTTTATATTTGTGTTAATAATCTTACAATATGATAGTTGACTTTGTTTTGATCAATCAAGGGAACTGAATATATTTTGTTAATATTCTAATATTTTTCTATTGTATATATTGAATGAAACAAAAAATCGAATGTATTTGTAGAGTTATGTTATACGTTAGTAAATTAAGTATGCAACAAATCACACTTTTGTATGCGGATTAACTGAAGTTGTTTAATAGATCCTAAAGATTGTCATTAAATAAGTGAAAAATTATATGCTGAGTAACATTAAGAGACAGAAGAAATTTAGAATAACATAAACCCTTATTTAAATTTGGCAATTAACCTTACTGATGAAGTTGTCTGAGATAGGGTCGACCGCAAAATACTTGTATGAAATAAATGCGAGGAATTTCATTTTTGCTATTAATACGTAATTCCCAATACAAGTTTGAATGTTAGATATTTGTTAGAACTGAAATTATTTGATTTAAATTCCTAATTTTAAATTTCAGCTCAAAAAGAGTTTAATGTTTGATGTTTTAATTGATATTTAACTCATCACTCAATAAGTCCACGGTCTGACACATATATAGCAACATTGCTGACAGATCCACATGATTTTCGGATAGAATTAATCTTCAGACAGCATGTGTTAAAATTTCATGGTATTCTGACCGTTATTTTAGAGATTACAGTCGTTTTAGTGACCTCAGTTTTGCCATTTTCAAGACAATGTAAAAAGAGGAATTTCGTGTGTTCATTAAACACTATTTTTGATGGGGAAATATACTGTTGGAGCCAAAAAATGATTTGATAAGCATTATTGGTATTTTGCACCAGAGAAACCAACTGATATTGGTTGGTATGCTGAATTTAGACGTGATCGTTTACGCATCAATGATGCCGAATAGTCTGGTCGCCCCAAATCGGCAGTTGTTCCAGAAAGCATAAAAAATGTCCACAAAGTTTAAAGTTAGAAGTTAAAAGACCGTAAGATGTTGCGTGAGATAGCTGACACCTTGAAGATGTCAGAACATGTGCAGACATGAAAAAGATGTTCCAAGGAAAAAATTTTGGCTCAAATGAAGAAGTGATTACCGAAACTGAGGCTTATTTTGAGAGCAAAGACAAATCGTTTTATATAAAGGGCATCAAGAGTTTCACTCTTGAAAGAGAGTATATGTTAATCAATAAAATAGAATTTCTAAAAAAAAAATTTGGTTTTCTTAGTTAGATCGGAGATTTATTGAGTGATGTTTTAATAATGATTCTAAAATAATTTTAAGTTATTTTACCAATGTTTTTACTTTTAAAGTTTATATATGTTTTGCAAGCAATAGATTTCGATTATCAGCGATTTTTACAAAGTACATATGCTGAAATTGTAATTAAGTTGACCTCAATATGTAAAAGAATACTACAATATTTATCATGTAATTACTTTTTTTATTATATAATTTATACTATTTTCAGTTTTAACATCACGGAAACTTTCCCAACCTATTGTTGGGTATAATATTTCTTTTTTTCCTATTTTAACGTTGAGGTTTCCTATTACTAACTTAATAATATAAGATGAGAATTTATCAATCATCCACTTTAATTCGGCACAGATATCATCTTTTTCGTTATCGTTTTTATTTATTTTTGTGTGCGCGTGTACGTTAACAATGATTACTTTATTAACTGATACTTGCAAGATTATGTATGATAACCTATTGCTGATAAACTGAACATCTAATACTGCCGGTATAACACTTTTTTTTTTTTAAGAAGTCCCTTTTAATTGTATGTTCTATACTTCTCCCATAAAAATAAATAAAATTTCCTGATTAAATTCGTTCTTCATTCGGCCATTCTATTTCCTATATCACGAGAATGTCTATTTTATACCAATTCGTTTCACCGGTCACTGCTTTTAATGATCCCATTTGAAAAAAATACTATGAACGTTCTACGTAGCTAACGTAATGTTTCGTATTTTTCTAATTTCTTTACCTATTATACCTGTTCGCATGTGCCCGTATTCCGATCGTCCTTGTGTTTCTGTTTCTGGATGATTTATTCGAAGAGGATAGCAAGTGTGAGCTCATCACACCTAATCCTGGTCCTTTTTTCACGATGATATATTTTTTGTTTGTTCTCCGGAATAACAAACCGTTACCGATCACGTTCGCATCTACCCCCGTTACACTGCTTGCTTTTTTGTGAAATCGAAAATGTCATCGTATTATTCCAACGGTCCCGACTTTCCACCTTCACCGATCATTGGTATCTAGAAATTCCTCGGGGCGCGGCGGATAGAGACCGGAAGCCTCCCGACTTGCTTCACACTTTGAATC
>JABFOX010000354.1:0-17659 GCA_022817665.1 Axea sp. ZL-2020
CAAGAAATTCGAGCTAAGAAAAATTACCTTCAAGAACCAGAAGACAGAACAGAATTCTTGAGAAATTTATTTGGATAAGAATTTTATATGTATATATGTTATGTTTATATAAAATATTAATTGTTTTTATATATTTTACATATCAGTTGTTTTCTTTTTGTCTTCAGTTTATTGTTGACTGAAATTTATTTTTGTATGTCTATTTTAAATCTGTCTTTTATACATTGTTAAACATAAATTGAATAGAAATCATGTCAGCAATTTAACACATTTTGATATAAATTAATCATTTTTTAGAATATGATGTTTACGACTCAAAAACTTGAGTTTGCAACTCAAAAGTGTTGCATAAATTTGAATTGTATAAAAAAAATTTTGAATGCAAATTTAAATAACTTGTTTCCTTAAGGAAGAGTAATAGTTACCCATGAAAAATAGACAATATAAAATTATTATTTCAGTATTTATCACTAAAATGGCAAATAGTTTTTAATAATGAACTCAATTTAGTGATTATAAAAAATTTTTAATTTGTGTAAAAATATTTTGTATCTAAAAATCAAACTCCAATAAGTGTTAATTGTATTTCATTATTGTTAGTGAATTAATGGTCTTTTGCATTCTTTTTAGAATTTTCAATATCGTTGAATGTTTTACTTTGAACTAAAAAAATTGGTAATTACCCGAAATATCAGAATTTTATTATTAAAAAAACACCATTTCACTTGAAAACAGTTGGGATAAAATTTCGATTTTTCTTTATTTAATTAACTATAATATTTTAAAAATGTTGGTTTCCGCTACAGTTTTCGAGAAAAAGTTGAAGTTATCGAAGTGACATAAAATAATGATAAACCCAATATCTGATCCTTAAATTTTGAGTTACGATAGCAAACACTACCAACATAAGTCCACGGATACTACAAGCATATATAAACACACCGAAAAGTAAGGATCCACAAAGGAAGTACAAAGTTTAGAGAACAATAATAAAATAGAATTGATTTAAATCATTCATTTATTTAATAAAATTAAAATTTTTCTACCAATTCACTGTCAATAATACAAACCAAAGTTGCACATATATTTATGTATAATCATATCTTATACATAAATATTCATTTAAAAATATATTTATTAATGTTACATTATGCGTCAATAATAAATACATTCATTTTCGAAGTCACATATCATATATTAATAAAATTAAAAATTGTTGAGATAAAATTTGAAATTCGTTTGTTAATCTGTCATTACCCGCAGTGCACTACCAAATTTTTTCTTCGTTCTATTGGCACCTTTGCATCATTCCAACAGCTGATGACTCTCAACGAAATTCACGCGATTCGCGTGTGATGGCCGACTCGTACAATTCATTTCTGCATCGGCAGCAAAACGAGTGCCTGAGTGATAGCTGCCTGAAGCTTTTCGTCATAGTGATTTGTTCGCAATGAATATTTTAGTTTACACGAAGCCGATGCTTCCCATTAAGTTTGGCACCATCAGACGTACGTATTGCGCCATATTAATCATTGAGTTGCTTTCGATTGGCGGGCCTCGTGTAGCAGCTCTGTATACGCTTATTATTGTTGTCCGTCCCACCAAGTATAAGTAATACTACTTTTTCAACTTTATGTAACGCATGAATCGTATAATGACCAAAGCACAGTTGCCATACTATAGCGACATTGTTGACACTTCAATTCTTCCATTATTTATAACTTAACCTGGTGTACCTCATTTATTTTTCTTTCATAATTTTTTACAGAATGTATACTTTTTCAAATTTAATTAAATAGGTTAGGTTTGAGTAATAATACTGATAAACTGGTAAGAAATATAGACAGTTCTTTTGAATTCGCATCTTTATCTTTGAGATTGTGCAAATTAAATTTCGAGGATGCATGTAAAAGTATTTTTTATTTTTGATTTAATGATTTAATATTAAATAATGTTTTTTTCATTTTGTGAGTACATTATTAATGAATTTGTGTTTAATTATTTAATTGCTTATACAACTGTAAATGAATTCATTTATTACTTAAAGATATAATTCCTTAAATTACTTCACAATTTTTAATTTAATTAAATCCGTATTTAAAATAATCATATGAAGTATTAATTTATAAAACAGTTATTTTTTTAAAATTGCTCATAATTAATTTAAATTTTCAGGGTATTATTGCAACAGTCGAAAATTATGGTATAAAGATACTTATAGACACAATTTACCATCAGTTTATATGATCAAGAATGACACAAGGGTCTATTTCCCAACATCGAGCATTGCATTTCAAAGCGAGGTTACATATTTACATTTCAGAACTTTTCAAACAAGTTCATTTCAATTTGTACAAGAATCATCATCAAAAGTCGAAGAAACAATAAAGTCTCTAAAGGAGGAAAAAGAGGAGAAGGAAAAATTAAGCTCATCTGCAATTGCAGAGGCTGAAGAGAAAGCTATTGTCGAGAAAAAAACACTATGGCAGAGGGTGAAAGCAGAAATTATTCATTATTATCATGGGTTTAGATTGTTAGGATTGGACATGAAAGTATCTGCAAAATTGTTATGGAGAGTCCTTCAAGGTCACGAATTGAGTAGGCGGGAACATAGATTGGTAAATTTATATCTTAAGATGTATAATACATGTTTATTTATTTATTTATAGTGGATAATTTTATTTATATTTTCATTTAAAACAAAAATGTATTAAAACTAAATATTACACTTTTGTTAAAAACTTCTGTATTTATGTTTTATTTTGTGTAAAATAAAAATAAAAATTTAAAACTTTATTTATAACACTTTAATGTGTTCAGTATATATTTAGTTACATTGTTGTTTTATTGTAATATAGAAATAGATAAATTGAATTATTAGTTTTCATTAATATTTAAAATATCAAAAATTTACATTGCAAAAATGTCAATTATACTTGGACATCAAATATTTATTATTCTCATTGTTAATGTTACTTTAAGTAGTTTCAATATTTAGATATTTATATTGATTTTATGCTTTACATTATTGTTGGTAAATGAAATCGAATCTTTCTAATTGAAATGATATAGAAAGAAATTTAACTTGTAAATTGTACTTAATCATATTAATTTATTTAATTTATAAGTTTTTATATTCATAAAATAATATAAATATATTTATTATAGACAAATCATGTAATCTCAACAAAAAAAAAATCTTTGATTATTTAAACATGTATTATTTTATTTAGATAATTGTATTTAGAATTTTACTTAATTTTTTCATAAATTTAAATATTCTTTAGCTCTAATTTAATAAAATTAAAAAATTATTATTCATATATAGAACTGTATCTTATACATAAATTTACAAAAATTCAATTTAAGAGTTCAAAATTGTAGTGGTATACGCAATAATTCAGTTTTATGTTTATGTAAAATAGATTCATGAAATTACTGATTAGATAAAAAGCAATAACTGTTTATCTTTCTACATCATTATGTATTTTTAAATTATTATAACTTAAAAATAAAATATTATACAAATATAATTTTCAAAAAAGAACTGAAATGTATACATATATTTTATTTATTTTATTCATAGATGTAAAAATGTAATTGAATATTAATACTAACATTATATAATACAAAATATATATAATAACATGTTGCAAAATATTTTCAGTTAGTAAAAACAACAGGAGACTTGTTCAGATTAATACCATTTTCTGTGTTCATCATTGTACCATTTATGGAGTTTTTGTTGCCAGTATTTATCAAATTTTTCCCTGGAATGTTGCCTTCGACATTTCAAACAGTAAAAGATAAGGAAGACAAGATGAAACAATCCTTAAAGGTAAATAATTCAATTAAAAAAATTATTTTTAATATTTTAAACTTTCTTTGTTAAAAATTAATTTTATTTTATAACATTGTTTTTTTAGGTTAAAATAGAAATGGCGAAATTCTTACAAAAAACCCTAGATGAAATGACGGTGCAGTCTTCAGATCACAGATCCCAAAAGGCAAAGGAATTTTCAGAATTCTTTTATAAAGTGCGAACAACGGGTGCACTTGCCACGACTGAGGAAATCCTAAAGTTCAGCAAACTTTTTGAAGATGAAATCACATTGGACTCGTTATCACGTGCCCAGCTAATTGCACTTTGCCGTGTTTTAGATGTACAAACATTAGGAACTACAAATTTTTTACGTTTCCTGTTACGAATGAAACTTAGAAGTCTTGCAGCTGATGACAGAGTAATTTTTTTATTTTATGTACTGCATTACTTTTTTCATTTTAAATTATATTCTTATTTTTGTTTTGCAATATTAATAAAAATTAATGCTTAATATTGCAAAAATATTTCTACGATATTTTGACATTTATTTATTTTTTTCATAACTAGTTCCTTGTAAAATACATATTAAATTAACAATTTTTTACATTTTTTACTATAAAGTTTTTCAATTTTTCAATTTTTCAATTTACTTATAGTTTTTCAATAAAATTATTATAGTTGATTGAAAAAGAAGGTGTTGAGACATTAAACAGAACAGAGCTTCAACAAGCGTGTCGAGCAAGAGGAATGCGTGCGTATGGTATGCCAGAACATCGGTTACGAGATCAACTGAAGCAGTGGTTGGATCTGAGCTTAAACAAAAAAGTTCCTCCATCATTGCTACTGTTATCTCGAGCACTGATGGTACCAGAAACCATTCCGATGTCAGATAAATTGAAAGCAACGATTTCCGCATTACCGGACGATATTGTTGCTCGAACAAAGGGTGCTATTGGAGAGAAAGAAGGTAAGATGGATCACAGAACGAATATTGAGATCAACAAATTAGAAGAACAGAAAATTGAGGAAGAACGAAAGGAACAACAGGAAATTGAAGCCAAAGCAAAATTGGTGAAAGAAAAAGTTAAAAGGCCAATACAGAAAGCAGAAATTTTAGGTGCACAAATCATTAGTAACAAGGATGATGTTGAAGTTACAACGAAAGACGTAAAGGTTTTAGAACAAGCTTTGGATTCAATCGGAAAGGTATGGAATTTATTTCACTGAGAGAAATATCCTAATTAATTTGACATTATATTTTTAAAGGAGTCTTGGAATTTGGTTTTGAATTGATAAAAATCATTTTAAATAAATTTTAATGATAAATAAATATTTGAACAGAAAATAACATTTTAATGATTTTGTAATATCGCCATTCATATAAAAAGTAAGGATTTTCTATACTATTACAGAAAATTTTTACTTTTTTCTCTATTTGCTAAATTAATTATATTCAGTGGTATAAAAAATATTATTAGAGAAAAAATATTTTTAATAAATTAATTCATATTTAGATTATTTTATTAGAAACCTAAAAATATTTCTCATTTATCTTTAATTTAAATATTCAATACCTAATAATTTAAATTAAAATGTCGTACAAAATTTATATAGAAACTTTCGTATTTACAGCAAAATTTTAATGTTTGAAAAACTACTAATTTGAAATATTTATTCCAACAAACATCTTTCAGATTGTTTTCTAAACGAATACAAATTGCAGAAAAGAAATTTGCTACAGTCTGTATTAATATACTTTGCAATATATATATATTGTAAGTCTTATGATTAAGCAAACTGTTAAAATACATATTTGATAATTGGAATAAAAGTACAAGTAAATTTTATTCCAAAACACTGTTTAATCACAAGTTCAATAATATATACAAAATAAAAAAAGTATATTTTAGTGTATTAATACAGAAAAACAGTCAAAACTTTTATTATATAATTAATGACAGACAGGAACAAAATTTATTTATTAATTTTATTATTGTTTTTTAAATGATTTAAATACTGATAAAGAATACTTTTTGCGCAAAATATTGATATTAATTAAAATAATCAAGTTACTTTTACGTTTTCTGAAAGTTATTTGAAAGTTACAGTAGAATATGATTAATTTTACAAACATTTTTTAAAATGTGGTTGTATAAATTATTTCTTCTTTAATTTTACATCAGTATAAAATAAATAAATCAGGTGAAAATTAGAATTGTGAAAACAATTTCAAACGCATTTTAACCTTTTAAATATTTATTAACAAATAATACATTAAATATTTATTAATAATTAAAATAATATTTTTTAAATCAATTATAAATAATCAATATAAATTATATCTACAAAGTAAAAATATGATAATGGATGAACAAAAACTGTTAAAATGTAATAATTCTAAACAACAGTTTATTTTCATAAAAAATATTCAGATTAATTTTGATTTATAAAAATACTTTAATTAATTCCTAATTGTTTGTTATTTAAGATAATAATTCATATAAATAAAACAATATTCGTTAATTATTAAAAAATGTTAAATATTTCAAAATTAAATGTTATTCATTATTTGCATTTATCTTCTTCTGTTACATAAAATAAGTGTTAATGATATTAAATTACACACTTTTAGGAAAAGAAAAAATTATCTGTTGAAAAAGAGGAACTGAAGGAACTCAAAGAAGAAATGGCCGAATATCAAGAGGATGTACAAGAATTACTTCAGCTAAAAGCTGAAGCTAAAGGAGAAAAAGACATCGAAAAAATTAAAGTTTCCAAGGGTGCTAATCGTCTGTTTACGAAAGTGAATAAGATGATTGGTAAAATGGATGCTGTTCTTACAGAACTTGAAGTGAAGGAAAAAAAAGTAAAAGAAAAAATAGAGGCTCTTTCACCAGAGGAACAAGCCTCGCAAGAGCAGGCTGCAGCTGAATTAGTGCGAATTGACGAGCTCATCGCTGCAATCAAAAAGATTCAAAACATACCAGACAATCACCGGTTGATTCGAATTGCTGAAATTTTGGGCAAAATTGATGATGACAGAGATGGCGCTATTAAAATCGAGGAAGTTCTAAAGGTAATTCATTTTTATTCATGTATAAAATAAAATAAAAAAGTAGCATATAGAAAATAAAATTAATTAAAAATATACAAACGGAAATGTATTGATAAATTGTACACATTTCAGGTAGTAGAATTAATAGGCAAAGAAGATGTGAAACTAAGTAAAAAGCAAGTCGATGAACTTCTTGATTTAATGGAGAAAGAAGAGTTCCTTGAATTAGAGGATCAAATTCAAAAAGCTCTCCAGAAGGATACTTCAAAATCGACCGTCCCTGCGACACCAGTGACGAAATCCGATTCAAAACTCGTCGAAGAAATGGATGACAGCAAATTCACAATTCGAGACAACGCAACTATTCTGGAAACTAAATCGAAGAATTCAAGTGTCACGCCTAGCGTACCACCGACTCCAAAAAAGGCTGAGGGTTCGAAACATCTGTGATGAGGTGCAATTTAATTTTTCTAAGACTGCATTGAAGGTAAAAATGAAAGTATATGAGTAGAAATGAAATCGTCGACTGGGTTCGATGGATTGCATTTAAGCATGTGCTGGTCACAAAGGGGTATCTGAATGCAGAGTTAGACAAAGTTATATGCCATTCCATCGTCAATGAAAGTCAACGTTACATTTACATTAAAACGTGACAGGCACAAAGACATGTATAATAAAATGGTATGAATTAAATGATATTCATGTAATATGTTGTATAATAAATATGCAAGGAAGGAAAAGAAGAAAACCGTGAATGAAATCGTGTATAATATAAACTTTTTGGCGCAATTTATGCCCTCAAATTTATGATAGAGCTTGCGAATATTCCGTTCGTGATATTCTTTCAATGTGATGACAGTGTAATTTTATTAATACTTTGCAGCCAATTGAAATAAAAGCTTTCATTTATAGAAAAAGGGTATGTTGAATAAAAATTGTTATATCCCAAATTACAATTTATCAAAAAATCAAAAAGAGGTATTTATTAAAAGTGCACTGTTAAAAAAAATAAAAATAAATTAAAAATTCAAATTATTGAAAATCATTTAAAAAGTAATTAATTTCAAATTTTTAATGGACAATTTATTATTTTAAAAAATTGTACTTGCATTTATAGAAAAAAAAATTTCTAAATGTTTTTTTATCTAAATACTTTGGATAAATCAAAGAAAAAAAAATTGAATTTAATATGAAATCACACTTTTGTATGATATTTGGTTTTTGAAAATATTGGGAAAATTATTAAAGACATTGTTACATTATTAATTCGTTAAATTTTAATTTAATTATATAGAATTTTAGTACATGTGAAAAACTGTTTATAAATCAGAAGAAATATGTATGCATACGTTTTTAAAACATGTATATTAAATATATTCTTTTCTATATTTTTCTTTATTTTATATCTACGTATCTTATATTTTATAAAAATATATAAAGATATTCGATCAAACTGTTACAAATACTATAACATGATATCTTTATTTTTATATTAAACATTAATTACATCAGAATTTATAAAACAAAATTATTTAATCAATTTTTTTGTTTTAATTAAATGGGACATTTACATGAATCATATTTAGATTTTATCACTGAAATCAATCGGAGATTGTTATAAATAATTACCTACATATATTTTGTATAAAAATTAATATTTTGTATCATTGGTCGATTACAATTACATTCAAATTATACAGTCTATTTAATTAGTTTATTGCAATAATGATTTAATAAAGAAATTTAAAAATATAGAATATAGAAATATATTATGATGTATATACGTTCTATATTATGATGACCACTCCATCTTTATATTTTTTATAATTTGTATACTTTACAATTATTCAAAAACTTAGTTTTATTATCTGCAAACGGAAATATCAAAAAGTAAATTAAATTTAAATTACACTTATTTATAAGGTAATGTATTTATAATTAAAGGACAATATAGTTCAGGCAAATTATATTAATTAATAATACACTAATACGATAATTTTTTTTATATTTCGAATGTATATTGTTAAATTTACTATAATATATCTGTATAATAATTTACAGATTATTTTTGAGAAGTGGTCATTATTAATTACAAAACTTTAATCAGTCTCGAAGAGTCTATCTTTTATGCTCTCAAAGATACAAATTGATGAAACACGTCTAAAATATGTGGATCCAAGTCTGGTGTAAAAAGCAAAGTTTCTAACGTTGACGAATATTTTTGAACTTGTTCGTGATGCTAAAAAAATAGAAATACAATTATTGTTTTTATATCCTTAGAATATAATTCAATCAATAAATTTCAAAATCAAATGCAAATATAAATTAAATTAAGTATATCTCAAATAAAATGTTTTTAATTTATCATTTTAACTTATCAAAATGTATATTTACTGCTAAGAAAACTTGCTGAAGTCGTCCTATTGTCCATTTATACCAATGTGTATTAAAATCAATTCCATCAGTATCACATCGTACTAGATGTTCAGATAAGATCATTATAAAACGCTACAAAATGAAGATTGAAAATTAGAATTTAAAATACACCTCATGAAAAAAAAACAAAGAAAAGCTTAAATTACCTGGAATATAATAAGAAACAGATTCTTTTGATCAGCCTGAGCAGCTTCCAGTTTTTCCTCCATTCTTTCAACAACATCTTCAGAAGGTCTCTCTCCAGTTTTGTCTTTACCCTCGTCATCATCTGATGACGATCCTGATCTACTTTCTGCTCTTCGTAATTTTTCACGCGCCTCACTCAACTCTTTATTTAGCTTGATCACATGTTTGTTCATTTTGTGAATAGTCAAATGCAATATCTCCCAAATGTAAAGTCTGGAAGTACAAAAAAATATTAGAATAATAATAAAATCTAACTAGTCAATATTACGTTTAAGCTCAACTGAAAAATAAAATTACTTGGTAAATTCAGACTGCATTTCTTTTGAAAATATCCAATTAGCAATGGCACTACACTCTATAATGCTAGTTTTTAAAAATTTATCAATTAAAACAACTATCATTTGGTGATGATTTTTCCATAAAGCAAACATGTTTCGTAAAATGCAAATTTGAGCTTCTTCTGTATCAGCTAGAGTCTGAAATTATAAACAGAGATTTATAACAGCGATAGTTTAAAATTTTAACTTTTGTGGTATTTATTAAATTGTATATTTTAAATTAGAAGTGAACATTATTTTATTTATATGATTACTTTAAACACATCGTGAAATTTTCCAATTGCTGCAAAACTGTGACTGAAACTTTTAGAGCCAAGATTAAGTAAAGTTTGAACGAAAACATCTATTTTAAGAGGATTGAAAGAATAAGATTCTTCGTTTTCGCCAGGGCGAGGTAGTGTGTTTAAAATATTCAGAACTTCCTCTTATTAACATTTTCGACGAATTGAAACAACTTATTCATGAGCTGCAGCAGTGCCAGGAAGAGAACCTAGAATATTAATTTATTATTTTATAATTAATCAATATTAACAAGTAACTTCATGAAAAATAATAATACAATGTATATATAACTTACTGGCTCCTTCTTCTGTATATTTATAAATTGGCTCTGGAACAGCTGGAAGTAGTTCTACATAACTTATTGGCATCATGTTTACTACTCTTTGATGGTAAGATAATCTAAAATGAAGTAATTAATTATTTAAATACGTTATTCAAGAATTAATTTAATATTTAATTAATAAATATTTGATAAATTTTAAATCTTCTAGGCCATATATCTAGTTCATGATATATTTAATGATACCTCAAAGCTTTAAGCAAAACTTCTTTAATGAATTTCGGTCGAGGATGTTCTGCATCACGTTGTAAGCAAGAGTCCCAATCTTCCCAAGACCATCGAAATTGAAAGTTGCTTAAATGATAGGCAAACCACCAAACAAAGCGATCAAAAGCAGCTGCTGCCATACTATCTATTCTACGGAATAATATTTCAGTTGCTTGTGCTAAAACCTGAGAAAATTTGTATTGCATAGATTATTAATATTTTACAAGGTTATACAATTGGAATATTTTTAAAAAATAATAATACTGTTACTCAATGTTTATTATGTATATTTATCCGAAATTTTTTTTTAATTAACTCGAAATTAATTTGAAATTATATAATTATATAAATTACGCATTGATTTTTATTTTCATAATTATGTTATTACTTAATTTTATTTACTGTTATTTTACATTTAATACTTTAATTGTCAAACCTTTAATTATGACATACTATAAATATAAAATATACTATTTTTGTTTGATTAGTCGAACCGAAACTTTAAATTAATTCAATAGATAAGATATTTTCATTATTGATTGGTATTGATTTATTATAACATTTATTTTGTAAAATTATATATATTTTTTATTAACTTAATTTATTTTTAACTCTACTATTTAGTTTGATTCAATAGTTAAATTTAAAAAATAAACTTACTTGTGGCATTGTTGAAGGTTGCAATTTGCAGAGTTCAATTAAAATTGATCCGTAACTGATTTCCAAATGTTTAGGTGTTGGGAGTCTAAACAGTTCTCCAAATATTACTTCAACAATACAATAATCAAGAGGAATCTTTGCTTTGTAAGGAAAATTTAACAACATTGTAGCACTGAAATAATATTCAATAATTTTAATTAACTGTTTACTTTCAAAACAATTTAATGTAATATAATTAAACATATTATAAATAAATAAATAAATTTAAGGATGCAACAAAAAATTGTAATTATACAACAAATAAATTCTAAACAGTTACAACTAATCAAAGAAAAATTATATATAAAAATCTTAATATTTTTATATTTTTTTAAAATAAAAAATACTTTTAAATATTACATTTTATGCTGTAACTTTTGCATTTTTGCATTTGTATAGTTTTATTTGAAATTAATATATATTGAGTAATATTTATTTAAATTAGTTACATTATATTATTCTCTTTATAATCATATTTTTATACAACATAAGTTATAACTCAAAACATTTTAGTCTTTTTACTGTAATAAATAAGCATCACAATTCTTACCAATCTTTCCTCTCAAAGTAATAATTATCAATAATTTGTCTCAAATGTTCTTCAATAAGGAAACGCTCGATCGCATGACTTCCTGGCAAAAGTGGACCTTCTGCAGGACAATCGGTGTAATCAAACATCCGGAAAACAATTGATGGTAATGGATACAAATATGATTCATGATGTGGTGGTGGTATAATGACTGGTAAATTATGTTGCAGAGCTTCGCAAAGAATTGAGTCAAATGCTAAGTATGGTCGCGGAATGTGTTTTTCAGCCCAGTTGTCTTGTCTCAGTTTACGAATCTGATACCACAAACAATCTAAATATTCTTCCTGGGGATGAGGCGTGTCACTGGACCATACTCTTAAAGCTGGAGCATGTTTTTTGCTACGCTTGTTTAAGAAAATTTCAATGGTAACCATCAAATGGTCCAATTCCTGTTCCTTCTTTTCATAAAGTTCTCGACCAACCCAAGGTAGAGTTGAAAGAACTGCAAAAACATACCTGAACATTCGAAATGAATTCAATTGTACTTCTCTAATATTATACATTATCAACAAATTTTTCAAATTATAAAAAGAACATATTATTACCAATCTCGTCTGACTTGAGGAACATTATCCTCGTTTGCAGCATCTAGCATGTTATCAAAAAGTTGCATTAATGAGCCACATGACAAAACATGGCAATTCACAAGATCCGCTAGAAACCTGAGGGAATATCTTGCAACATCCCATTTTGCGTTTTTTAAAGCATCTTTAAAATGCTTTACTATATAATCAACAAATTCACCACCAAAGTTAAAATTTTTAGCATTCAACAAGCCAACTAAAGTAGTGTAAATAGTGCATTTTTCAGGCATGCGCACAGCACAGTCTGTCAAAATTCGTAGAATTTTGCTACGAAAAGCGCCCAGATCTGCTTCGAGAACTGAAGCTAAGCCTTCGAGGTTGCTTTCTAAAGAAGATGTTGACTTTTCACTAACGCGATAAATAAGAGACTCCAAACGGTCTTCTATTTCTTGATTCTCTGTTACTTTCCTTCTCTTTTTGTACATACGATCTAAAAAATTGAGGTTAAATACTTATAATTAAAATTATAAATGTAATAATATGTATATATTAAAAATGTTAACATTTCATTATTTTGCTGATAATTTAAAAATATTTAAAAGTATTAAATCCAATTCATTATTAAATTGTATTAAGAATTATTTAGGGTAATATTTATCACTGAGATATAAATGATTTATAACTCAGAAAATATAAATATAAATCACTGAAATAAAATAATATTCAATATATAAATTGAAAATATTAAAATTGTTTAATACAATAGGTATTTTGATTAAAAAGGATTTTTGTATATCATGTTCATAATATGTACACAAAGTTATTCAAATATTAGGATGTTTTAGAAAAAACATGCCAATGTTTCTGTTTTCCAGGTCTATTTGAAAGTATTATAATGAGACCTTTTGTCATGTGTGGTTCTATATTTTATTGGGTACACAATTATAAATAAATTTACAGAAAGCTATTTAATTGTTTGAAATTAATTTATAAAATATATGCATCTTTACAAAAGATGTACAAATAAATAATTTTAATTTTATATTCATTGCATTTAACATTATGTTGTTATATATTATATGAAAGTAGTACATATATATTATTTTTATTAATGGTAAAGAATGTATATGTATATTTCAATAAAAATAGCTATTTTACGCACATTCCTAATAAAATTATTTTATAACCTTATTAGAAATAAAGAAATCAAGAACAAAAATACTCTTATTTTGTTCAATTTTAAATTTTTTAATATAAAAATGATATACAATAATCATAATTTTATTGAATTTTCACTTAATACAACAAGATACAAACAAGCATAAGAAAAATAAAAAGAATTAACTTAAATTAATTTTTCTCAAAATTAAAATGGATGCAAGTTTTTTACATTCTAGGTTAAAAAGTGCAACGGTAAACAATCTTACCATATCCATCGTCATCATCGTGGGCTCGTCTTCGGCTCATTTTTGAAATGTAAAGAGTTCAAAATTGTTATTACGCGAATACTGAATAACTTTTTATATAATTGTACAATCGAATTACTATTAGTCAGTACTAATAAATGATCTCTTATATCAATTAATTCGGAGTAAATTAACTTCAGTATGATATTTAAGTTGGCTGTAAGATAACCCAGATATCTTTAGTTATTTTGTTGGTAGCACTGTGTTTCAATGTGCGTTTTTATTAGCAACGAGCAAGGGGTACAAACTTCGAGTAATTTATGTAACAAAGATTTTAGTTACCGCGGCAAAGCTGAAGATGACATTGTGATCACACCTAAAAAAAGTTCATACCAAAAGCAAGTCTTAAATATTGTTCTTCATTATACATATAAACTAATAATATTATTATTATAAAATTTGAGTGTTATTTCATATTAAAAATATTAATGTTGTATTTAAATAAATGTGTGTATTTATTTTACTTATTTTTTTTACTTTAAATAAACGCTGTATTCAACATATTTGTGTTGCATTTTTATTGCATCTGAATACGTAGCATTAATTATAATTTAAATTTTATTATTCTAATAATTGTAATAGCAAACATCAATACACATCATTTTAAACTACCCGCCACTTGATTTTAGTTGCCGTGGCACAGCTGAAGAGGCGCTGAAGTCGGTAAAAAGCAAACACATTAGTTTTATGGAAGAACTTATGTTCATTGCTTTTGATTATAAAAAATACACAATAAATGTGGTAAACGAGCAATGATTATTATTTATTTATAAACAATTTTTACACATTTCTTACAAAATTATATTCATTGTTAAATATTACAATACAGTAAATAATATGTATACAAAATAATACGAATTTATGTTTTAACGTAATTCAGGTCTTCTCCCACTTTTCCTTTTATTTATTACTTCATTAAACGTTAAATAAAAACAAAGGTCAAATATAAGAAAGATGAGTCGTTCAAATATTCAACAGTGTAGATCAGCGTGACCAACATACAGCCCGCGAATGAAGAAAACTCGCGAACAAGTTTTCAACATTAACATTTAACTTCTAGTAATTAATCGAATTACTAGAAGATCGAATGATTTTCATTTGGAAACTGTGTTAAGAATAGTTACTACAAGTATAGAACCAGATATTACAAATATAACAAGCGATGTAAACCGCCTTAACACGTTGCTATAGTCATTCTGTTAATTTGCCGTTACTTGCAATTAATTTCAATTAATCTTTAATTGTTTACTTAAAGAAATAAGCATTCTGCTTAACATAACGCAGTACCTTTTTTTGCACCGCGTCTTACTTGAAATTTCCGAAAATTGATGAATTTTTTTCGTTGGCAGCATTGCTTGAGTTTCTTTCCCGTCGATAAATCTAACGTTAACGAAACGTTTCGTTTGTTCCACCGCGCAAGCTTTGTTTAAATAATGTTTATTAAATACATCAACTAATCAATGTTATCACAAAAATCAATCCGTCCAACATAAAGCACTAAATTTCTATACACGTACTGCAAAAACGTTCGTGTCTTTTCATTCTATACGAATTAAATCGTGCAAATTTTATTACAAAAATTCACACACAAGCAAAACTAATTCTATTTGAGATCTCACGTCAAATCAAACACAATAAAAATTAATATGAAATACATTTGTATAAACATACATGTATTTATTATTAATATTTTATTCGTTCGTTTCAAGTAGTCATCGGTACTACGTGAAACAAAATGCTGATTAATTTTAAAATAAATCATATCCAATTGTACAGAAATAAAATTCCAATTATTGTTGTTGTTATACAATATTACTATTACTGTTATTGATTTATTGTAACTTTATTAAACAAACAAAATCATTTATCTATGAATAGTAATGAAAGAAAAAATAAGTTTAAGAAGCAATACATTTTTATTAATAAAATATATAATGTATATACATCGGTGCAAAAGGTTTTTAACAAAAACTGAAAAATGAAATTATAAAATACAAAATTTATTTACGAAACAAATAAAAATATTTACATTAAATATAAGATTTACACTCAACTTCATTTGCACGTGAAAAACATCACGTCAATTTGTCTCCACGCTGTTAATGAAAAAGATTGATCCAATTCGTTCATTGTCAAGTATAATTTCGATATATTACATGCTATTCAATATATACTGCATTATACTTCGACGAATTATTGAACAAAAAATGTGTTTTCAAATTTTAGGGGAAAATTGTATTCGTAATTTGTCGTTGCAAATGGTAATGTATTTTAAATCAGTTGAGCAGAACAGTCCAGGACAAAAATCTGTAAAAGAGCAAAGTTGAAATAATTATTTTTTTTATTTATGTAATTAGTCTGTTGTTTTTATAAATGAAAAAATTACATCGTTTTCTGTAATATTTGAATTTAAGATTTTAGACTGCAAAAACAATAAATACAATTGTATTACATTTAGATTTATAAAAGAATTGAATTCATTTTTGAAATAATTCGACTCTATTTAAATTTTCAAAGGAACAATATTCAAGATTTAAATGTGACATGTACGAGGTGCTGTCCAAAAGTTCCTGCAAAGCACGTGTAGACCATCAAGTTTGGCTAGTATGACAAAACGCCGCTAGGTGGTACTTCAGTTAGCCTGTGCAAATCATTCGCTTTAAGCTGCAGTTAAAAGGCATAGCTGGATAAGAATGTGAAATCTGCCCATTGAAAAATGCTTTTAAAATTATATTGCAATATAATATTTCGATTACTGATGTATTCAGAAATACTAGTTTTTAATAGTAGTATAATTAATTATTTTGTAAATATAAAAATATACCATGTACAAATATGTTTAAAACTCATTTAATTATTAGTTGGTCAAAGCAACAATATTTATAGATTAATTTATTGAAATTAAATTTTTGCTTTTATTTTATCATTTTATTTTATAATTGAAAATAATTGCATTAATTATTTGTAAGTATAATCGTATTAATAACATAATTTTATTATTTGAATACAATAATTCACTCAATAATAATATATAGTAAATTATCTTTATTTTATTCAATGTATATAAAAATAAAATATAAATTTTAAAGTTTATTATTTTATGAACTGTAGTAATTTAAACTGTAAATATATTGCCTGTAAGTTAAAATATCAATAAATATTTGGTTTATTTTTATTTAATTATTTTACGGAATTCGTTCTTTAAATAACTTTTTAGAATTTCGTGAACTTGTAAAAAAAAAAAAAAATTTCAATAGTAGTAATGTCAAAATTGACAATCGCATTACTATTAATTTACAATATGACGGTATTTTTTGTGACTGGAAAAACGCTGAAAGTTTCTGGCGATGCACAGGTGCAGCAATCGCGGAATCTCTTGCGTGCTAATCTAACACTGGGAAGCTTTAAATTAGACGTAGCAACTGTATGGGCTCAGCCAGGTATATCGATGTAAAAACTAAATGAGGCTATTATTATTTTTTTTTAACATTATATTTATATTACTATTATTTTTTAAATTATAAAGCGATTTCAAATCTACGGCACCTTTCTACAATGTTTTGTATTATTCGTGATTAGTGTTCTTATGCTTGTACTTCATTGTATGTTCATGCTTTAACTGCTGATACTGTTTTGTAATATTTCCAAAATTGACTGACAAGTATTCTTATCATTTAATGGCATTCAATTTTCATACAGAAACAAAAATTTCTA
>JABFOX010000355.1:0-17652 GCA_022817665.1 Axea sp. ZL-2020
AATTAGTTTATAACAGTAAATGTATGTGAAATTGAAGAATAATTAAAAATATTATATTTATTAAATATTCTGTTTAAAAACAGGACACATTTTTAGTTATAGTTCTTTAGTCTAAAAACCATAACAAATATTTTGACATGTTTATTTAAATATTTATTATTATTATTATTTATGTATCATTTATTCTAAAAAGAAATTAAAAAAATACACACAATTTAACGGGGAATTTGATTTATTTTCATAATTAAAATTCAATTTTTTCAATAATTTTTTTAGCCCTTTCATGTTATAATATATATATATATATATATATATTTATTTTTTTTTTTTTTTTTTGAAATTCGATACAAAAATTTTAATAAATATTTAATTATTTGATTAACAGACACTTTAGTCTATTTATCTTGTTATTTAAATACCTCATTATTTTACACAAGCTAAAATAATATCGTATGATTCTCAAATGTTATGGGAATAATTCTGATAAAGACAAAATGTTGAATAATTAGTAATGATAGGTAAATTAATGATCTATAAATTCTCCCGTTTTTTTCACTTATTAGTTATGAATAAGTGAAAAAACACAGTTTTGTTAGTGTAACGCAGTTGTGTTAGAAAACTATGATGGTTAATAAGACTATATTAAATAGCAAAAGATAAATATTTCTGTTTAAGGTATTTTTTCATTATCAAATTACGGTATAAATATATTTTTAGCTTTTAATTAAATACTTTAATAATAGAAATCGAAAAAAACTAACTCCGTGATCTCAGATTTCAGATTTTGTGGATTATATTATGGTTATTCGATAGCCAACTTCAAAATAGCATAACCTAAATAACCACACTAAGGTTATGTACCACGAACGCTCTCACGGAATTAGTGTCTTTTTAAATTTAAATGACAACATACCTCAGACTGTCATAAAGTGATAACAGCCAATTTCTATAAGTATGGGAGAATTGACTTAATTTAAATATTTAAACTTTTCATCAAATATGCGGTTGTATTTCGAAATCTACGATATTTTTTTCGTCTGTTCACACATAGTTTGTAGTTTTCGAAATACATCCGCATATTCAATAAAGAGTTTAGACTTATAGATTTAATACATTCTTACATATTTATAGAATTTGGCTATGGTCAGTTAATGAAAATGTAATGCATGATATAATTTATATTTAAAAAGATACTAACTCCGTGAAAGCATCCTTAAATCAACCAATAATATCATTTCAGCGCATCTTATAATGTTGGTATTTATACTTTAAATACATCTAATTTCATGTTTTAGTTTTGACATTTTTCTCGAAATGTAGCACCATTGAAAATGCACCATAAAGTTGTTTTCTCACTTCTTATTTAAGTTTCGTAAACAAGTTGAATTTGGAAAATTGTATTCTAATATTGCTTTGAATTATAGACAGTTTGCAATAATTTATTTATTATTTTAAATATATAAAAGACAAAATGGTAAACTTGTTTAGCATTTCAATTAATCTTTAGAAACAAAGTCATACATTTATTACGTACTGAATTTAATATTAAAACGATAGTTTTAATATAACCTCTTTTTAAATGTTTTTGTTATTGTACAAGTATTTTAACGTGTATATTATTTCTAATTTTAGGATGTACAGAGGCATTCTGTACACACTTTAGTTTTCCGTTCCTTAAAACGGACACATGATATGTTTGTTTCACATCAGAATAACTTGCCACCATTGGATCCTGAAGTGTATGTTTATATTTTTTAAATTCTATAACTTTTATGAATATTCATGTTATATGTTATTAATTTAAATATTTTATGTTATATTTATTGCATTTTATGAATACAAGATTAAAATATAATGAATTAATTTAATTTCTGATTCATTTTAATATCAATATATAAGTTAAGATTCAAATTTAATTATGATTACTATATTTAAAATATATGTAAATATATTATATATATTTATATATATATCAAAAATTATATATAAAATTAAGAAAAATCAAAATATAGTTATTATGTACTGTATTGCATTGATATTAATTATACTTTGAACAATTTTTTAGTGAAAAATTAAGAAAATCTGTGAAAGCAAATGACTGTTACAGTATAGTCATGGAAAGAGTTAAACAAAACAAAATAGTCAAAGCACAAACACAGATTGAGAATACGGATACTGTACCACCTGGAGGTAAGTACATAATTACTTAAAATTGTTCATTTTAAATCTGTATTATTTATTTTATTTAGAATGATTTAAAACAAAATGTATAACTAATTATATTACATTTATCTACAATTTATTTTTATTTTATTTTAATATTCAATTTCTAATTAATTTCTAAAATTATTTAGTTTAAAATTCAATTGTTGCTTAATTTTTAAAAGTAACATTTTTAAAAATGACAAATATTTTATTTAAATATAAAGGTATATATTTTAGTTCAATAATATATCTGAATTTTAATTTATAGAAGAAATTAAATGTACAGAATAAATTATTTTATGTTCTAATTTTGTAGAAGAATCTTTCAATAATACTGAAATGCCAAACACAAATGAAAGTAGTTTGGCCCTTTTATCAACAAATAATCAAAACACAGTTGTATTACCACAAAAAAGAGTCGCGCCCTCTGTAGTTAAACCTAAATGGCATGCTCCATGGAAATTATATCGTGTAATAAGTGGACATTTAGGATGGGTACGATGCTGTGCAGTAGAACCAGGAAATGAGTGGTTTGCTACTGGCTCAGCAGATAGAGTTATAAAGGTTGTAATTACAAGATAGTTTTTAAACTGTTCAAATGTGATATTAAACCGTTTTATTATTATTATTATTATTATTATTATTAATCAATTTTATTTCATGTTAAATTTTCCAGATTTGGGACTTGGCTAGTGGAAATCTTAAAGTATCTCTCACAGGTCATATTAGTAGTGTTAGAGGTTTGGCAGTTTCATCCAGACATCCTTATTTGTTTTCATGTGGGGAAGATAGAACTGTTAAATGTTGGGACCTTGAATATAATAAAGTTTGTATTTATTTTACCATTATTATTATAATTTGGTTTATTAAAATAATCATAACTTTTGCTGAATATTATAGGTCATAAGACATTATCATGGTCATTTGTCTGCAGTTTATTCAATGGCTTTGCATCCTAATCTAGATGTCTTAGTAACTGCTGGTAGAGATTCCACCGCAAGAGTATGGGATATGAGGACTAAAGCAAATATACACACATTAACTGGTCATACAAACACTGTTGCTAGTGTTGTTTGTCAAGCAAATGAACCACAGGTTATTGAAATTCTTATTAATATTAATCCATGAACAACTGGATTAAACTAATATAAATTATATATTACACAATCACTATTAATATGTACAAAAGATTAAACATATTGTATTTTTAATCAAGTATTATTCCATATTAATTGTTATACGGAATTTAATTATAAAAAAAACATGTTTCATACAGATTATCACTGGGAGCCATGACTGCACAATTCGTTTATGGGACTTAGCAGCAGGAAAATGTCAAGCTACTTTGACAAACCATAAAAAAGGGGTGCGAGCAGTTATTCTTCATCCCAGATTGTTAGTTCTATGACATCAAAAAAATATTTAGGAAATATACATATATTTTGGATTTAGTTTAATAAATTTTGCTATTTCAGAAATATGTTTGCCTCGGCGTCACCTGACAATATCAAAAAGTGGAAGTGTCCAGAGGGTAAATTTATTCAGAATTTATCTGGTCATAATGCAATTATTAATTGCCTAGCAGTAAATGAAGATGGAGTTTTTGTCTCTGGTGCTGACAATGGAACAATTCATTTATGGGACTGGAGAACAGGGTACAATTGATATACTTTTTAATCAAATACTTGAAATATTTGTTATAGAACAAATAATCATTTTTTAAATAATGTAAGTTGAATAAAATTTGATTTTCATCGTTTTTTAGATACAACTTCCAGAGACTTCAAGCACCTGTACAGCCTGGATCAATGGATAGCGAGGCTGGAATTTTCAGCATTACATTTGATAAAGGAGGGAGTCGAATGATCACAACTGATGCTGATAAAACTATCAAACTTTATAAAGAAGATGATACTGCGGTATAATTTCATTGAATTTTTTAAATTATTAATTTCTTTATTATAAGAAATAAATATAACAAAATGATAATTTATTTTTGTTTTAGACGGAGGAAACGCATCCAATTAATTGGAGGCCAGAGATTATCAAACGAAGGAAATATTAAAGAACTACGAATATGAAAAAATTATTATAAAACATCTATAAATAATATAAAAATATGAAAAGACAGAACAATAAAAATGGAGAATTTTTGATATTTTAATCTTACATGTTGAGTTATAACGAACATTCCTATTATATTTCAGTTAAGATTTTATTCCTTTTTATATAAAAGAAATATTTTGTGACCGTTATATTTTAAAAATAATGATATTATTATGTATTTTTAAAAATATATATTAGATTAGGTAAAGTAAAATTTAACTCCATATTTTGCTATTCAATAATTTCTTTCTTTAATATATTTTAGAATGAGATTTAAAATAGATTTAACTAACATGAATCTAACAAATGTTTGAAGAAATATTTTAAACTGCAATAATTTCTATTATAAATAAATTTTACATTGAATTAAAATAAACTTATTGTTTATTTTTATTCTGTTCTTGTATTTAAAGTAGCAATCGCGTTCAATTGGCACCGAACAAAGCGTTTTCTATAATTATTGACTACATAAGTGTGTTTATAATTTGTTTAAATTCGACTGTAATTTTAAACACGATTTTTTTATTGGAACGGTTTAAGTTTGTTTCTACTATAAAAATTTTATTGTAGTTTGCATTGCATAATTGAATAATCATATTTTAATTTGAAGAACATTGGATGGATTCAGGCACTTGCTAGTGAGTCCTGTATTCCTAGCAGAATTTTTTCTTGATCGTAACATAGCTTACAATTGACTTTTTTTGGGTGTCTAATGATGAGTCCGTTACAATTTTTGATGAGCAGAACTTGAATATATTCCAGTAGTTCTTAAAATAACTCTTATTACTTATAAAACTATTTTAAAAAACCATTAAGATACATAATTGTTTTAAATAAATAAAATACAGGAATTTATATTTGTTATACATATTTTTTAAATGCGTATTACAGTTAATATAAATTGAAATGTGATTTTTTATTCTGAATACAAACCTAAAAGAATTAACGTATGCTCAGAGAAAGTTAAATTACATTATACACATGTTTCAAATTTTACATCATTTTTTGTATTATTTTTCCAACTGATATATTAGAATATAACTAGATAGTAATATTCTATCTTTGATTTAAAAAGCTGTTTTGTTTATTGATTTTAAAAACACAATATTAAAACTAAAATATACGTAAATATTATATTTCTAACAAGAATACAGTAAAATACACTGTATCGAAATTTCTTTTTAAAACTCAACTTTTGATTTTCAGTATTTCATAATTTCAACATTGCCATAAGGAAATTTCCTCCTTTTGAAAACAATCAAATACGAATCCATCAATCCTCCAAACATAACCAAAATACCAACTTTTTCAGTCGTCCCACCAATTATCTAGATTTAAGTATTTACACAAACAGAGACTTGTCAACATTCTTGTCACCATAAAATCGAAATTTAAAATCAAATGAAAGTAAACTAGAGAGACAGATTGCTCGGAACCGGCCTGACCGACGTCCGATAAGGCGCGTTGTCGCTGCGCATGCGCATGAGAAATCAAAATGAATATATAAGGCCATTGCAATACAAAGGAAATATCTCGAGTGATTTTGCCCGAGTCATCGTGCCATTGGCATCGTCGCGCGAGTGCGGTTTATAACATGGAAGACGTCGTCGACTGCAACTTCCCCGTCTGGGCACTGCTGCCTAAGAAGGAAACCGGGGTTACCCAATTTTTGGACAGGTACCCAGAGTATGACGGCAGGGGTGTCGTCCTCGCGATCTTCGACTCCGGGGTCGATCCCGGGGCACCTGGCTTGCAGGTAATTCAGTAATAAAATGTGTGACTAAATTTCCTTCGGCCACACCTTATCCCTCTCCTTACTTCAGCTGATCCAAGCTTGGCGTTGGATCAGTGAAAACAAAACAATTTGGACTTGTTTGTTTTGATTTGGACTTAGCCTTCTTCTCTCTCCAGTATTTACATAATTTTTGCTTTGTTTAAAAGTAAATTAATAAATTTTGAATTTATACTGACATAAATGAATTAACATGAATTTTTTTAACAATTGTAATGTTATGCATTTTATGTGGGTACAATGATCAAATGCCTCGGTATAAAAGTAAAAAGTTTTTTGAGAAAAAAACAAATTTAAATGAATTATTGAACTAATTATGACAATGTATAAAATTACTCATTTGATGTTTATAAAAATGTCTGCTATATATAAAAATTTGTTCGAGTGCAAAATTAATATTATTTGTAATTTAAACCTAAAATTTTGAAAAAACAAAAAAAAATGTTACAAAGCTGTAAAAAATAAATACACACTCATACAAACACATATTTGATATTGTATTTATATCCGTCCTAATTTATCTTATAATTTTATATTTAGAGTAACTTCAGCTAATAACATTTGTATAAATGGTGTAATTGAACAACAAATTAAACAAGCATTTAATTTTAATCACAAGTACTGTGCTATTAATGGATACATATCTTTAATTCCCTGAAGGAAACTTATAATAAAATAAAACATGTTTTATTTTATTTAATAGAAGCTTAAAGTTTCTATGAGTAAAATAATGCAAGTCATTTAATTACAAATTGTGTTTATTTAAAAGATTAAAATTATGACAGGTTTATATGTACATTAATGGCACAAAATGCAATGCATTCATTATCTTCCTTTCATTAATATATGTATACATTTTTATAATAGAAAAATTATAATTAATTGTTTTTCATTTGAATAATTTTTAGTGTGTAATTTATTTATTTCATGTTTTATAATAGATATTTTTTTAACTATATAATTATTTAATATTATTTATTTTGCATAAAATAGAATTTATAATTAAAATACTTTTTAGGTTACCACAGAAGGTAAACCAAAAATTATCGAAAGATTCGACTGCAGTGGTTCTGGAGATGTTGACACAAGCAAAATAGTGCAACCTCCAGTTGATGGTGTTATAACGAGTCTCACAGGGCGAAAGTTGAAGGTTGAAATTATTTGACTTATTTATTACCAATTTTAAAATTGATATTGTAGAAAATATATTTTTCAACTTAGTTTATCAATAAGACAAATTTAAATGAGATATTGTCTAAATAATTTACAGATACCAGAAAACTGGAGAAACCCCACTGGTAATTTTCATCTTGGTGTCAAGAACATATACTCACTTTATCCCATGAAGTTGCGTGAACGTATGACGGCATCTAGAAAGAAAAAACTGTGGGATGATGGTCAGAAGTCTGCGTTAGCTGAAGCCAACAGATTATTACAGGTTTAATAACGAGTGAAAGAAAGAGAAAGAAAAAATTACAAAAAATGTTTTAAAATTAAAATATACTAAATTAAATTAAAATTTCAATTCATTCAATGAAATATTTCATTGAATGAGTGATTGTTTTCATTTTTACTTAACATTTATTTTTATTTATTATATTAAAAAATTTTAATTTAATCTAATTTAAATTTGTATTAATTTAAACTACGTTTTAGACATAAATATGACCGATCGAAAATCGAATAAATAAATAAAAATAGTCTAATGAATTGTTAATTATGTTCACCATAACTGGGACATCGTTTCACAATGAACGAGAGAAAAAATACGAAAGAAAGAAACGTAAAGTTTGCTATTTTTACCTTTGGCAACGAGACATTGACTCCGTTTTGCGACATGCCAACTGACTTGATGGATCAGATGAGCTGTCAAGGTCATTAACTGTGCTAAAAACCTGAATGAATTCGTCGCTAGGTCAATGTAATTTTTTATCGGACACAATCAAATTCGAACTTCGATCGATCAGTTCTCCAAATTATATTATCATTTTAGTCATTTCTGTGAATTAAAAATGATCAATAAATATGAATGAGTTGATGTGGATTATGAAATTTAATTAATCAATTTAGAAATTCATATTTAAAAAAAAAATTTTTAAATATATAAAATAGTAAAAAAAAAATAGAATTTGACTTTGTTAATTAAAAATTAATGAATTTTAAATAAGAATAAAAAAATAATCAGTTTTTATTAATTGATGATTATTAATCATCTTATATTTTATTTTCTGGAATAATGTTTGTTATAAATCTTTAGGAATTTGAGACGAAAACTCCAAATCCTTCAACGATTGAAGAGAAAATTGAAAAAGAAGAATTAGAATCCAGAATTGAAGTATTAAATAATATTGAAAAGAAATATAATGATGTTGGTCCAACATGTGATGTTGTTGTTTTTCATGATGGACGAATGTGGAGGTTCGTTTAATTAATTACAAAAATGAAAAGGATTAATTTTGTTGTAAAATATATTATGTAACAGACATAAATTGTATGAAATATTATATATAAATTGCATTATGATTTAAAAGTTACTCAGATTTAAATATTGATTTTTATTAAAAATGGTAGAGCATGCATTGACACATCAGAGGAGGGGAAATTAGACGAGGGTGTCTTCCTTGGAGAATACTCTCTTACACAGCAATACGCTCCAATCTCACAAGAAGACCAATTGAACGTGTCTATTAATGTCTACAACGATGGAAATTTATTGGAAATCGTGAGCGTTGCTTGTAGGTTGTATTAATTGTAATATGAAAGAAATATTTCGCAAGATCTATTTATACTAATATTTATTCAATTTGTATTTGACGACGAATAGTTTCTCGATTCATGTTTAATAAAATTAGTTATATTTTATTATTATATTGTTTATTTTATTTTTTCAGATTTATAGTTTATTTGAAATTCTAATTATAATATTACAGTGAAATAAAATATTACATTAATCATGCAAATATTAATTTTCAGTGAGTTTTATTTTTATTAACAATTTTTTGTGCAAAATTATAATTCTTCCTAATAGCTATGATATTTAATTTAATATTATAAAATGCTGTATGAACTTATTAGAAAATATTTTTAATGTAAAATAATAAATAAGAATTACATATATTTATTTTATAATACACTGAAGAATTTTAAAGTAATCACTTTTTTAATATTATTTAATGTTGATTGTTTATAAGGTAAATTATACATTATAGTTGCATTGACTATTATTTCATTCAAATATAATTAATAATATACAATATATTTTCTATTTAATAATTTAGAAATATATTTTTTTAGAAAGATGACAAATATTTGTTATAAAAAAAATTTTATATTTTATTTATAAACATAATCACCACTGATTTAAAAATTGCGATGTGTAATTATAATAATAATAATGCTGCAATATTATATCCATATTCCATCAATATTTCGGCATCATTTAAAATTGAATAAATACTTATGATATTACAGTATGTTTGCAAAATCATTACATTATTATTACTGCTGTATTTTAGCAACATTTAAGCAGTGTTTTTTATGTTATATTACAGTAATATTAGAGTAATATGTATTATTAGATCTATAACATTTAAATATTAATATTTATATATTATAAAGATAAATAAAAATATCAGTATTAAGAATTAAAGTAAAATTATTGTAATAAATTCAAACAATATCACAACTACATTAGCACCATTGCTATATATTTAAGGTGATCGTTTTCAACGAGACATAGAATTGAAATGTTTAAGGTTGCTTAAAAATATTAATATTAATTAAAGAAATGAATGCATGAAATTAATTCATTTGATTACTTATGACTGCAAAAATAAACCATTTTTATAATAAATTGTTGATGCGATGCATAAAAATGTATTCCTTACTCAAAATAATAAGAATTAATAACAAATGTTAATTCTAAATTTTTATTACACTAATGTTTTTTTATGTTAGGTCATTTTGATTGCAATCAAGAAAAGGATCATCTTAAGTAAAAGTGCATATGTGTGTATGAGGGTGCGTGAGTATGTATGTGTTATTATATTAAAGAGAAATTAAAATAAATGTATATAATATTACAGTAATACTTCGTACATTTTTAGAAATAGATATTAATTAACTATACAATTAATTATTTGTATATATATATATTTATAAACAAAAATTTATAGCGAGTCACGGCACCCATGTTGCATCGATTGCAGCAGCAAATTTCCCTGATAACCCAGAACTAAACGGAATTGCTCCCGGGGCACAAATTATTTCATTGTGCATCGGTGACAACAGGATCAATACCATGGAAACTGGTACCGCGATAGTTCGCGCCATAATCAAGGTCATGACCTACAAGGAGATTAATGTTATCAACATGAGTTATGGCGAGCATGCTCATTGGTCTAACTCTGGCAGAATTGGGGCTCTAATGAATGAAGTCGTCGACAAATATGGCGTTACTTGGGTATCTTCTGTTGGGAATGAAGGACCCGCTCTGTGCACAGTTGGTGCGAATATATTTAATTAAATTAAATTATATTTTTAAAATGTAAAATAGTTCCATAATTTTATGAAAATTAATTTTTCTCTCAATTTGTTATAACTTAATTTTTATATTTTGTATTGCTCTTGAGTAGGTCACAGTTGGCTCTGTGAGACTGATTTCACTAGAGTAGAGTGACATTTTCATTACATTAATGTTACTTATGTTTGAATCAATATTACTAACTTAGATTAATGCTCTTTATGTGATTGGTATGTACGAAATTAATACTAGTTATGTATGTACAAATGTCCCTCGATCTAGTAAGTTGATAACACTGAGCTGTCTACTACTCCTGAAGAAATGAACAGCGCAGTTGTTTAAAATTTGAAAAATTATCAAACACATCTATACTTTCTATTTTTTAGGTACTCCACCTGATATCTGTTCGAACAATATAATTGGCGTTGGTGCTTACGTTTCACCTGATATGATGGTCGCGGAATATTCTTTGCGTGAGAAAATGCCAGGGATGCCGTTCACATGGTCCTCGCGTGGACCAACTATCGACGGTGGTTTTGGGGCGACGGTATGTGCCCCTGGTGCTGCAATCACCAGTGTCGCAAATTTCACACTCAGGAAGAGTCAGCTCATGAATGGGACTAGCATGTCAAGTCCTCATGTCGCAGGAGCTATTGGTATATTTTATCAATTAATCAATGTGTATATTTCTATCAACAAATTAATTATCCAATCAATTAAGAAATTAGTATAATTTTGTATGCATTACTGTTTTTTTATTTCAGCGGTACTCATATCAGGATTAAAAGCTCGAAAATTATCATGGTCACCTTATAATATTAAAAGGTCCATAGAAAATACCGCCCTCTATATCGATTCGATCGACCCATTTGCACAGGGTTCGGGTTTGTTGCAAGTTGGAAAGGCTTTCGAAAACCTTGTGAGCACTGCAGAATCTATAGAACGAGACGTACGGTTTGCCATAAGTTGTGGAATGAACAATTCCAAGGGTTTGCACTTGCGCTCTGGAGTGATCGACAGGCCCAAGGATTATGGAGTTGTTGTAGAACCTATTTTCCGCGATTCTGATAACGTTGGTATGGAAAAAAATTACTTAACAATGTTTGTGTAATTAATTTAATTTTATTAATAATTTAATTTTATTAATAATTTAATTTAAACTGTTATATTTAACCTGATTAAACAAATTTAATAAAATATGTTAATTGATTAATTAATTATATCAATTAATCAAAAAGAATGTTTATTGTTGATTAATGATATAATAAAAATGAATAACAATTTCATAAATTAAATTAGAACATTAATTTTTTGTTTCCAAAAACCGTGCTGTTTTATACTGCGTTTTCCCTCACGTTCTTTCTTTTTGACAGACCCAAGCCGAAAAATCGAGTTTAATTTAAAATTATCATTAAAATCTGAAGCACATTGGGTTCACGGACCTTCGCATTTGGATTTAATGCATATGCCTAGATCGTTCAGTGTGAGAATTGATGTAACTTCTTTACCCGAAGGAGTTCATAATGCAGAGTAAATATCTTTATTAAAAAAATACAATTTAAAAAATTATATAATTGTACATATTCTATATATATATATATAATTCTACATAATATTAATAAATGTGTATCTTTTCAAGTGTTAGAAGTAATTTGAGTTATTATTTTTAGAATTATTTAAATTCATATACAAATTTCAGAATTCGAGCATATGACGTGACCAACGTGGGAAAAGGACCAGTATTCAAAATTCCAATTACGGCGGTTAAACCAACTGTCATACCGAATAGTCCGGCTCATCCGGAGTTATCTTTCTCGCGTGTTCCCTTCAAACCCAACACAATTAATAGACATTTCATATTAGTTCCAGATGATGCAACTTGGGGTGGTAAAGTTTGGATTAGATTTAATATCAAATATAATATATAAATGGTTTAATTATTAACTCATATTGGATTAATTTACTTCGATTTTTAAAATAAAGTTTCAAATTAATCAGTTTTATAAAACTTTTAGTTTTGAGAATAAAAAGTTCGGAGAAAGAAAAAATTGGACGATTCTGGATCCATACGATTCAAATCAAGCCACGAATGTCATGCAAAACTCTTGAAACTAACAAAATGATCAATGTAACTTCTCAGGCGGAAAGCACTGTTGGATTTAATGTGCAGGTAAAATTTGTTAATTATTTATTTGCTAAGGAAAATTATTTATTTCAATTAAATTTAATTTTAATAATTGTATATTTAATTTTTTTGTATTAGTTTTATTTAATATTTATACATTTACTCAAAATAAACATTTTGTATAATATATAAGAAACAATAAATTAACAATTGAGATTACTCCTATAATTCAAAATATATTTTATGCACGAATATTACCATTTTTAAAACAATTTTAATACATTAAAGTATTAAAGTAGTATATACTAGTATATACTAGTATTAATTTCTAGATAATTAAATTACCTAAAAAAATATTATGTACTGTAGTATTAAAAAACGAACATTTATTAATATTATTTATTTCTTTTTTCTGTATTAAAGCGTATACATTCGTTCACAAAATAACAATAATAATAATAATAATAATAATAATAATAAATAATATACAAAATACACAAAAAACTATAAAAATAAAATTGACATATTTCAGTATTATACTAAATGCTACCTATAAATTATGTAGATCGCTAAAGTAAAGAATTACTGTGCAATTAATTATATTCTAAAATTAAGAACAAAAATGTTTAAAAAATTGTCTCGATTTGGAAAAAGTGAAATGGCTAAGAGAGTTTCTATTGATTCAATCTTAATAAAATTCATCTATGAATTCATTGATCACGTTTAGATTATTATTATCACAGTAATTAATTAATAAAAATAATGACGCTGGAGATAAATGTTATAAAAGTATTAACATTTAAAAACATTTTCTCAAACTTTGTTTTAAATGTTGTATGGATGCACATAACTTATATAATTCAAATATTTTCATTATTATAACATTAAACACTTTTAAATTAGTATTGCAATATTACATCAGTATTATTTCAATATTTGCCATAAAAGATTTTGACGTATTTAGCTACAAATATATTTTGCTTCTTTATGTATTATTAGGACTTCAACCCACCAAACAGAAGTATTAATTTTTTCGTTTAAACTCTGATAAAGTGATTGATTAAAATTTAATTAATTAATAATCCTTTTCAAATTATATTTTTAGGGCGGACTAATCGTGGAAGTAGCAGTTGCCAAATATTGGGCTAATTTGGGAGAAATTATGGTGGACTACACAATTGAATTTCATGGAATTCGATTAATAAACAGTGATTTAACAATGCATGCCGCAGATGGTATTAGCAGACTAGAGCTCAAGAGTTCTTTGCGAAGTGAAGAAGTAGTACCTTCAGTATCTTTAAAATCTACAGTTCAAGTTTTAAGGTGTGTAATATAAAAACAATTCATTTCATCTATTTGTAAACAATTATAATAAAATATTGTTTTTATATCAATTAAAAGTGTACGTAAATATTTAATCATCTGTGATATTTTATTTATTTATGTGTAAACACGCATTTTTTTACACGCAATAAAGATTTTATTAACTGACATCAACCGAAATGTGATTTTCAATTAACATTTTCAGACCAATAGACTCAAAAATAATTCCACTTGGTCAGCGTGACGTCATTCCACCTGCCCGACAAATATACGAGTTGCAATTGACGTACACATTCCATATAGCAAAAACTACGGAGGTGACACCAAACGTAACCCTACTGAGTGATATGTTGTATGAAAGCGAATATGACAGTCAGATGTGGTTGATATATGACACGAATAAACAGTTGATTGCTGTTGGCGATGCTTACCCTTCAAAAGTACTTTTCTATTAGACTGAATTTAATTACTTTTTTTAAAATGAAACTAAAGCAATTATATAAATAAATTCATTATATTTTTGATTTATAAACATAAACCAATTAACGTACAATTAGACCATTTTATATAGAATTTTAATTTATATTTATTATTTTATAAATATACATAAATATAAATTCAATTCATTCTTATAATTATATGACTTAAACGTTTGCTTATGCTATATTTTTTTTTATTTTCTTTACAGTACACGATTCAAAAATTAGAGAAGGGTGATTACACAATGAAAGTAAGCATCAGACATGAGAAAAAAGATGCTCTCGAGAGGCTGAATGACATTCAGGTGCTCCTTAATCAGAAACTCAGTTCACCAATCAATCTCGATGTTTACGCTAGTCAATCGCAAGCACTGATCGGCGGTAAAAAAATGGCCTCAGCGTCCATCCCTCCTGGACAAATCTTACCTTTATTTATTGCACCTTTAATGAATGATAACAAGTGAGTTCAACATTAGTTTTCATTTAAAGTTCTTTTACTACATTACTTTTAAAAATATTTTTTAAATATTTAAAGAAAACATTGAAAAAGTAATAAAATTAAATAATAGAGAAAGAAAAAGATAAGTTTTCGACTTTGACTTTTGTAATTAAAAACTTTCGGTCTCGCTTCTGACGTCATTAAGATTATGTTCAGCATTTATTTATCATGAATTTTAGTTTCGCCAAAGTGTAGACATGCTTTTATTATCATTTCATTTTAGAAGGACTGCATAATGGCCTTAAAATCAAACTGAGAACAATTTTATAGAAAAGATTTTCTTTTTTCGACAAATGAGTTTTAAAACATTAGTAAAGTGATCATAATGAATTAATTTAAATGGTAAAATCATTTCTATTTATTTAAACAATAAAAAACTTTGGACTACACAATTATTCTCAGTACAGTCCATCTCAAAATCGTAGTTCTGTAGAAATAGTAAAACACAAGTTTTCCCAACGAGATACTGATTGTTTCCTTTTTGTTTTTTTGCATTGCAGCACTGAACAGATGTAAGTGACAATCGTATGTCCTGAATCGCTTCGACAGAAAACTTTTTTTATCTTTTCTCTCGTTTGGGTTTGTGTTGTTTTTGCAATTCAAGTTTATGGCGTCAGAAGAACAGATGGAAATTGCTCTTTGTTCTTTCATTTGCTTCTTATGTGTATCAAAATTCAAAATATCATAAAACAAAAATGGTAAACATAGAAAAACTGATAATTGATATAAAAAATTTGTTTTAAAAAGTTATAAAAAAAAAGAGATTTTGAATACTGATACCTTACACTCCATCATTTCATATTCTCCCTTCGATTGGACACTTTTGAAAAATATTTTCAAAATTTATTGCATGCCCTTTCAATGTAATTTTTCAAGTATTTCCTGATTGAACTAACAGTTTGTATAAAAAGCATGCTCGCAACAATGTTTAGCTATGAAAATATTTCTCTGGAAAAGTCCCGAGCGGGAGGATCTGGTGATCTTGCTTGCTTTTGGTCAAACGCCTTGGTTTTTGAGGGACGCATTTCTTTTTTTTGAGACTTTTTCAGAGAAAGACTAGTAGGTTCGTTAATTTAACTGACCTTTCTCTTCGAAGAATCGCAAAGGGCGTTACCCTCGGTACTTATTTACAAGGAACCATATCATTCTGTAAGGATGAGATCGGTAAAAAGGTCGACGTGCACACGTTCAAGTACATCCTCACAGAACCATCAAAGAAGAACAACAACAGCAAAAATGAGAAAGAAAAGACAACGAAATTCGACGAATATACGGAAGCTCTTAGAGACCTGAAGTGTACCTGGCTTGCAAAATTAGGTATAGAATTTATTCATTTTTTATTCATAGTTTCATTGTGATTTTCATTAATTATATGAATTTTAACTTAAAAAGTTACACAGGTGGGGGATAAATGAATCTATGAAAGACTTTCTTACTAAAGAAATATTAAAATTTTTCTCATAAAATTGACAACATTAATAATTAATTAAATTTAATTGAATTATTTTAAATGGATAAAGCTATTTAAAGGTGTTACAAACTGAACCGTTTTTTCAGATATATAAAAGATTGTTATCTAATTGTGTTATTTTTAAATATATAATTCAGAGACGATAATTTAATTCAGTTTATTTTCCATTGTAAAAAAAATTTTAACTTTAGAATTGAATTATTTTGTTCTTTTCTTTTTCGGTCTCTTCGACTCACAGCTCCATCTATACGTAAGTTGGTGAACAACGCTTTGATATCTGTGTTCCCATTAAATAAAAGTATTGTTTGTAAATTTTAAATTATATAATAGAGAGTAAGTTTTAGAAATTAATATGTTTGTTGAAATTACTTGTAATTAATAGAAAAATTAAAATGTAACATATCAACATTTTTTGTTATCAAAAACAGAATTAAAATTTATAATTTTTATTTGTTCAGTTTAATTATAAAATTATAATATTTTCACGAGGAATGTGTTTATTATTAATCAAATTTACTTCTTATTGTTCAAATATAAATTAATTTAAATAACAGTTGTCTCTTTATTTTGTATCTATTAAAATAATTTATATATGTGATATGTTATAATTCACATTTATTGATGATTTTTGGTTTAAGAAATATATTAATATATATTTAAACAAATTAACGTAAAAAATACTGATTTTAATTTAAATCATATTTCTAAACAAATTTACCATTAGCATTATTCATATTTTTATGAAATTTCAATTTTTATGTAAAGAAATTAATTAATACAAAACTTGATTTTGGTTCCTTTATAAATTATATTATCATTGAAATCTTTAATAAATTATTTATATAATTACTTGTCACAAAATTAAAAAAATGTTTATATAAAATTTAATGAACATTATTTGAAAATTATAATTTTATGTTTTTTTATAGATAATATATTCTTATAATTTTATCCATTGTGTGTATGTGTTGTGTATATGTTTTTTCCCATTATAATTTGATCAATATAACTTTTTATAAAAGCTCAAGTGAATTATAAACTTGTATTATGCGAATCTTGGTAAATCATAATTTTAAAATTCACTTTTACTTTTTTGTTTATAATAAAAGTTGTTAAATTGTATATGTGTG
>JABFOX010000356.1:0-17639 GCA_022817665.1 Axea sp. ZL-2020
TTATAATTTAAGTATTTTATAACATTTAATTATATTTTTATTTATTCTTATCAAACATAAATATTTATAAATCATAATTTCATTAATATTTTTTTAATTAAACTTATCACTTTAAAGAAAATAAATGTCATAACAAACTATTGTCAAATTAAACGGCATGATAATATATCAGTAGAACATATTTCCATACTATTTATTAGTAACTTTTATCTCCTTTCACACTATTCAGTATTTCAGATATAAACAGGAGGTTTAAAGATCACTCTGAAACGTACAAAATTTATAGTTTCAACGTCTAGATATTTAGTTTTTCAGTTTAAAATTTAAAAATTGAAACAACATTTCAAATTAAACATTTATGAATTACTTTTGTTTTAATTTAAAAAATATCTTTTATTGTAAAACTTGAATTAAAAAGTAGACATTTATATTTAATTTTGTTTATTATGTATTTCAAACTTTATTTAAGAAAATATGTTTTGTTGAATAAATACAAAGATAAATAAATCTTCTGTATTAAACATTTTTTGCTTTAATTAATTTATTTATTTTGTTTAAACTCATTAATTTCACAAATATTTATTAACAAATCAACAGTCTACATAATATATATATTACTCAGTAAATTACTCATTTAATTATTATTACATATGACTAATTATTACAAACTAACTTACAAAATACTGAATTAAATTGTTACCTCTTTTACATTAATATATATCCACAATAATAATTTCTTTGAAAATGTAATATAATTTAAAAAACAAATAACTCAAAAAAGATCTTCTCTTCAAAACTGTTTGCAGATGTTTAACTGGGATGTTGAATTGCGTTGCCACTTACATATGTTCTGTTCGTCCCCTCTCATTTGCACCCTGACATTGAAATCTTTCTTCCCCATTATCACTCTGATAATTTCTTCTTCTCTGAAATCTATCTTATTAACAAATCACATACATGAAAATGGTTTTTATAAATATGTGTGTTACTTTTTTTTACAATAAAAATATTTATTTATTTAGCAACGTTATACAACATACGTGAAACTGTTTTAAAAAAATAAGACTGGAAACTTTGCCAAATTGTGAAAAATATTTCATCACGCAAGACTGATCAATCTGTATAATTATAGCTTATAATTCCACGTATTAATTTTAGGCCTATTTTTATGAAATATTAAAATACATTTTACATTAAATAAACTTGAAAATTGTAATATAAATAATGTTTCAAATATAATTATAAATATTCTCTCCCTTTATTTTGATATATTTGGTACTATACATATTTTCTTTATATAAAATCGTTATTGAAGAAAATACAATAAAACGAACTATATATACACGTGTATTATAATAGTACTACTAATAATAGGTCAACGAAAATAACTTCAAAAATGTCATTTAAAAATCAGGTCAGTTGAATAAATGTGACATTGTAATCTGAATATAAGAAAGATAAAAATATTCAAATATGCTTCTGTATACGCTGCCGTATTTGTTGTCTTTTCATTATAATTAAATGAATTTCTATTATTTAAATTAATACGCATTAAATTACTTTTAATTTTGTTGTTTTATAAATAAATTTACACACAACAATAAAATATAGATATAATATAATTTTAATTCATAAACAAATTTCTTGGTCTTTATTGTATTTTCATTCTGTGTATGTTGTTTTCTTATCATATATTACGTATGAAATAACATACATGCATACATTATTTTATAAAAAACATAATAGTAAAAATTGTATATTTAGATGTTAAAAAATTTTATTTGCGTATTGATTTTATTTTTTGTCTGTTTTCTGGTAATAATTTAAATTTTCATAATGAGTCCACAATTTCATATATTATAATAAAGTTATATATTAGTAATTTCTTTTACAGTTAAATATTTTATTAACATTAAACATTTTTAGATATTCTGTATTATGAGAAAGTATATGAGCTGCTCATAAATTTAAATTATAATTATAATTATAAAATAATTATTTAATAATTAAAATTTATTAAATTTTACTAAAATTTGCGTTAAAAAATTAATACTTGTTATATTTATTATGTTTGTAAATTTGAATATTACATTTTTAAATTCAAATTTCGAAATTATAGTTCAATTTATTATGTAAATTTATTATTAAAAAAAGGATAAATAAATTTATCCATTTAAATAATAATGCACAGTAATTTTAAATAATTTTAGAAATATATAACGGCTTTAATAAAACGGAACTCCAATTAATTTTTAGTAGTATCTATACATTACGTTTTTTATATTCGATCTATTTTTAAATAACATTAACTTTCGTCATAAATTATTTATTTTGAAGGTCAATTCACTTTTATCTTTAAAATGGATGAGCTGTTTGGCTGATTTTTCCTCGACAGTAACTGTACGATGTTAATAAATCAAAGTAAAAGTATGTCAATAATTATGGGTCAAAGATTTTTTAATTGATTTTTTTTATTTATATTTAAGCTCACTAATTATACTGACTGCTTTTCCTTGAAAAAAAAAAAAAGAGAAAAAACTTTTAAATCAATAGTAAAATTGTATTGTTTTTCCCAACAGACTGTACAATAGATTTATTTAAAAGTGAATAAAAAATGAATCAAGAAGAAGCAATTTTATATATATTATAAACTCCACATAAAATTTCGAAACCGTATTGATTCGTTTATCATAAAAGATGAACTTTTTTAGTATTATAGTGATAACTTACATATTTCCAATACTTTTCTGAAGTTTCTATTTTACGTTTCATATCACTTTATGAATCTGCCAATATTGTTTGATCGTCTGAGTATGCTAGAATTATGACTTTCTGTAGATAATCCATCGAGACTCATCCGTGTTCATTTGTTTCAAGAAAGATTTTTAGGTCAACCAGAAAAAAAATAGTAGAGCTTAAAATCTCTCTAATCTTTTATTGATTTTGACAGAATTCGTACTGTCTACGTGACTTTTAATCTTGTATAAGTAGTACAGTAAAGGTTTATCAGAAATTCTCAATATTTTGGGACTTATGCCAAATTGAAGTAGTTTCAGTCAAAATAAATTATAGCCAAAATTGCTGGTTGCTTCAGAGAAGTCTTACAGAGAACGAGTATATTTTGCAATCTGGTTTACTTTGACTTTTTAATTTGGATTGTAAATTTGAATTAAATATACTGTTAAAACAACCATTATTTGATTGACATTTGGGCGTTGAATCATTTAATTCGTATTATTCGGAAAATCTATTATTAATAATTGTGAAAATTTTACTTCTATAATAAAGAAGATTGCTTTTCTCTACTTTATGTAAAATACAAACACATGATTTGTATTCGGCATGTGGAGTGTTTGGCTATCTAAATTTTATCTATCATGATCAATATTTAATAGAGTCAATTATTAGGTATATATTTTACATTAAGGGATTTAATGGTCAATATGCAGAGACGATTAGTATCAGAAAAACATCGATGTAGATTTCAACTGACAACCGAATTTAACATCATTAGTCTGATGTGTTTCGTAATAAAAAATTAATTTAATAATTGAAAATGTACTTTTTACATTTGTATTTTTTTTTTTTGTTTTTTGTTTTTATAATTTTATGATGCACAATTTAATTACAACTAATTTATAAGCAATTTTTAAAATCGAATAATAATTTAGGATATAATTTAATTTTTAGAAACTTACTATTTCTTCACACGCAGTTTCAAATACATTGGATATGTTTGAGTTTGTACATATTACAAGAAAATCTAAACTTCGTCTAAAATTATCCAAAACGATAAATCCGAAGATAATCTCCAAAAAATAATGTTTTTAAACAATATTAAAACGAAATTATATTTATTATTATAATGAAGTTGAATTTATTTAAATAGATCTTTTATCATTCATGATGAATTGCTGTAATATACGAAACTCTCCTGTTTATAAACAACACTTTTAAATCTTTCAACTGTTAATTTTGAATATTAATGAAAATCTGTCATACTGTTTGTGTAAATTATATTACCTTTCAACTATTTGTAATGATGTGGAGTTTTTCAAGTAACTATATATAAATCAATATAATAACTATTCATAATTTTGTATTTTTTTATTTCATACAAATCATATAGCACAGATTATCAGGAAAAACAAACAAACAAAGATATGCAATTAATTATAATAACATATCATTGTGTGTTAACAGAAATTTATTTCAAATATTAACTAAATTATTTCTATCGTTTCATTCAAAACCATTACTTTGCATGCGTATTTTTACAATATTTATTGCAAAAAATATCGTGAACAATATTATATTATAATAAATTAACACAAAACTTATTTACAATGAACAATTATTGTTAATACTATATATGTTATAATTAAACTAGATATATAAAACATATTCCCGTCGCAATATCACAACGGGAATCGAAAGAATTTATGAGTAACTAATAATTTGGTACATATGTTTTTAACATATATTACTTTATTAAACCAACAATATAAAATTTGTATTTCTTTTGTTTGAGGTTAATTATATTTTTATGATATGTTAATTACAAATAAAATTTAAAAATTTGCGAATACAAATTTTAATTATTGTTTTATACCACTAATTGAAACTAAAACTCGCTATTGAAATGCGCTTTAATGCATGTCCATTTACTTTGCATTTCAATATAAAATAATTCTTTCAAATTGTTGTACTATTCTACAATTTGTTTAACCCACAATAATGGAAAGAATTGTTTTTTAGCTCATCTTTCATGGACACAAAGAACTATAAATGTCTAAAATTATTTCATATGGTTTCTTTAACAACATAATTAAATTAAAATTTAATAATATCTAATGCTTAATTTAAATTTCATTATTGATATTTTACAGTGATTTACATTAAATGTAATGTTATATTAAAATATATAATCACTGTCGATTCTCTTTCCGATAACAAAATTACATTGTGCATTTTTATTAACCAAATATGTTTCGTGCTTTTTCTTTTGCTTTATCATACGTATTTGTAATTTTATGTCCAAGTCTACTCCAAAATCCAGGCGGTCGATTAGGCTGCGTAGTTACTTCTGTTACAAAAGCAACATCTTCGTGTTCCTCGAACGTTGGTTGCAAAGGTATAACTTTCTCGTCGTACTTTTCGTCTATAATCCACGGATCCACGCCATCTGTAAGGGGAGCCAATGTGGCACTTGGATTTACTTTAGCTTCTCTAAAATTATGGCTGTGATTTTTATTGTATCTCCCATTTCCACCATATGCTTCTAAAATTCTTGGTTGAAAATCTACTTCGAGTTGTGACTCTTCAGTTTCTTGATTAGAAAGTCTACCAAATGATTTATCAGAAACTTGTTGATAATTATCATTTGTTTCAAATATATTATCTTGAGTCATTTGTTGATAATTTTCATTTGCTTGATGATTCTGAACTTGCTGTTGATTATATTGCTCATTTTCTGGTTGTGGTGGTTTTACGTAATGATTATTTAATTGTACTTGTTGGTCATTTGGTTGTTGTAAATTCGCTTGTTGATTTTCTGGATGTTCCTGGTATTGTTGATAAACATATTTATTCCTGTATGGATTAAAATTATGAGTAATCGGATTTCTCATATCTTCTGGATTTTGAGATTCCCCATTATTATTAAAATGTGTACGTGTTATAGACTGCTGGTTTGAGGTTTGTTGATCCATAGAACTGATAGTCCCCTGTGAGGTATGGTCAGTCATTTCACTGTTAGTTAAATCTCCCATAAATTGGTGATAGTTTTGACGCATTATATGACTGTCAATCTGAGGAGGCCAATTCGACTGAGATTTTGTAGATGGTTGTTCATATCTCACCTTCGGTTTGTTTACGTTATCATTAGTAGAAACCTGTTCAAGTACCTGTCTTGGTGGCTGAGTAATATAATGATTCTCATTCACCTGAATTTGTTGCTTTTCTTCATTATCTTCAAAAGATTCAAAATCCGGTGATGAAGTAATAGCAGGTTGTGTTATAACATTTTCAGTAGTTTGTTCTACTGGTACATCTCCTCTGTAACGTTCCGATGAATCGACATTTAAGTTAAATGAATGTAATCTATCATTTTCGATGAATGTTTGTTGGTCATTGTTAGGATGTATGTTAGAATTTGTTGTTTGTAAAAGTTCTACGTTATCAAGTTCGATTTTTGGTTTGGCAGTTGTTGGTAACTGAGAACAAGGGATTGGTCTAGGTTTACGTCTAGAACTAGTTTTGGTTCCAGTGGAATAAGGAGGGTAAATCATACATGTTACTGATTCTTTTTCTTCGTTGTTTTGACCATAACTGAGTGGTTTTTCGGGAACGTTAAGGTTTTCAACCCTTGAATTTACGTTCTCTAACTGATGGCTTTGCATATCTAATGTTTCTACAGCATCATTTCCCTGATTATAATATAGCGGTTTTTCTAGATTTCCAGTCTCTAGATTACTAGAAATTTGTCTATGATTTTCATATGAATTTTGCACTTGTTGATATACTGGGTTTTGTTGGTAAGGTTTCTCAGAAGTTGGGTGAAATTTATCTTCTTTCTTTTCTTGTTGCTGATTAAAATCTTCAGAATGTTGATTATTAAAAATATGTAACTTGCCAGTATCGGAAGCTGTTGAAACGGGAGTCAAATGTTCTGCGTGAAGATTTTTATTCAAGAAAGGGTTATGCATATATCTATAAACTGTTGCATGTTGTTCAGGTGCACGATTGAAAGTACTTGGAGGTCCTATGTAATAACTACTTTCACCATTCTCCATCATATGATGATGATGATGATTGTGATGATTATGATGATGATGATTGTGATGATTTAAATGATGGTGAAGGTGGTGATATAAATGATTCATTTGGGTAAAATCTGTATTTCCAGAATTTTGAGAAAACTGTCCTAATGTTTCTGTTTGTTGAAAATTATGATGACTATTTTCACTAGAAAATTGATTATAATTAGTTTGTGGATGAACAGGTTGTGGATAAACAGGTTGTAGATGAGCAGGTTCTGGATGAACAGGTTGTGGATGAACAGGTTGTGGATGGACATAAGAAATTTGTTCCGGTTCTTCATGTCTCTGTCCAACTTCATAACTATTTTGCTGTATGATTTTATCACCTATTACCGGTTTGGTTATATAAGACTTTTGCTCTGGTTCATATTTTTGCACATATCCATAATTATTTTGTAGTACGTGTTTATCATTCGTCATTGGTTTATATTTTCCTGACATATCTCCTGATTCTACACTTTGTTGTGAGTGATAATGCGTATTACTCTGCTCTACAATTTTATCTCCAGTTACATAAGTTTGTTGCAATAAATCATTTTCTTTATTAAATGGGAGCACATTTTCATTTTTATTTAAATTTGGTAATTGGTGAAAAGAGCTTGGGTACACATTATCCGTATTCTGATAAACTGAATCTTCAGTTTTTAATTTATTTAAATTTGGTGATTCGTGAATCGAGCTCGGATATAAGTTATCCGTATTCTGATAAATTGAATCTTCAGTACTTAATTTATTCAAATTTGATGATTGGGTAATAGAGCTTGGATATAAATTATCCTTATTTTGATACATTGAATTTTCAGTTTTTAATTTATTTAAATTTGCCGATTGGTGAATAGAACTTGGATACAAGTTATCCGTATTCTGGTGAACCGAATCTTGAGTTTCTTGATTGAAATCTTCATTTGTCTCTAACAAATGTTGAGTTGAGTCTTTAAATTTATTTTGATTCGATACACCATACTGGTAAAGTGATCGATTTAACTGTTCTATTAATTTATCGGCCATTTTTTCTGCTTCTTCTTTTCGGTAGGAATCTAAGTACGAAGGCAATTCGGGTAATTCTTTTGAATTTTTCATATCACCAGTTTCATCATTTTTATCATTTGCAGATGGTTTGTAATTTGAAGTTACTTCAGCCATTTCACTAACGGCTTGATTTCCAAATTCAAATTCACCATCGACATTTGAGTGTTCTTTGGTCTTCGGATTATTATATCCCCCATGATATCTAGGATACCAACTATTTCTAACTGGTTGTCTCCCACTAGTTTGCTGTTCTTCAGTAAATTTACTGTATTTTTGGTTTCCCGAATTAAAATTGTAATTTGAATTAAATTCTAATGAATCACTTATCTGATCCGTTTGTGCACCTTGTGTTTCCTCAAAATTACTCATTTGTTGTGTAAAATCTTCATTTTCCTGTTCAACCAAATCATCCATTTGATCGGTACTTTGTTGATCTATCAAATCGACCGACTTGTCAATATTTCTTTTGTGTCTATTAACTTGCTGAATAGTGACAGGTTGTTGAACGTCGTGATCTTCTGTACATTCAGTCATACCGTCGTGCATATCGAGTACTCCCACTCGAAATTGACCAGAAGGTGCTCGCAACCCAGGATGAAAATTGTTGTCATCTGCTTTACCAACATACGTATTGCGCGCTTCGTTTTGATTCACCTGTTGATTTTGAAGATCGTGGTAATGCTGATTATAATGGTAATGCGGCACTCTATTTACAGTTTGCTGAGATACAATTCTTTGATTGTTGGAATAATGGCTCTTTTGCGATGAGGATTCCTCATGATGACGTTCCTCGTGTTTTTCATACTCATTAATCATTCGGTTATTATCCCTCTGGTAATTTCTTTGGGACACCTGTGATGAATCAAAGTTTCTGGAATTACTTCTGCTGTAATTATTCGAACGACTTTGAGCAACTTCGCTCGAATCTTGGTCCAATCCTCTTACACCAAAATTTTCCGACTGGTTAATATCCCTAGAATGATCCCTGAGGTGATCCCTCGAAAGAGATCCTCTTGAATTATCCGTTGAATAAACTCTAAATTGATCTCTTGTACGGTCCGTTAAATAATCCACATTTCGATCATCCGAATGATCTTCCAAATGACCCGACCTTGATCCGTATGTACTGTTTTTCTTAAAGTACCTCATTCTCATTGATCCATCTTCATACTGACCATATTCTTCGTGAACCTTGCCTCGTCCACCATTAATGCCATAAGCATTTCGTTCCGACCAGTTTCCAGGTCTCGAAAAATTTACATTTCGAGGAAGATGTAAATCATGGATAGCACATGGATCTATGCAATCGTGCAATGTCGGTGCGGATGATGTACAATATGCAAGAGTAACTAAAACCAATACTCGCAGCATGATTGAAGATATTCCGTGGTCTCTGAAAAACATACATATGAATGAGTTCGTTGCGCTTTAAAAAACAAAACAATAATTAAATGTATTTATAATGTCGCATCAAACGTGTTAATTAAGTGAATTAATATTTTATTAATTATATTATTTATTTTACGTCAAATCATTTCCGCATGGTTTTCAAAATACAATTTTTATACGCGTCAAATGACTAGAAATTATTAATAATCATATATGATTAAAATAAATTCTAATTTAATTTGGGTACTTTCATGAGTTCCATCATTTTGTTATACAAAAGTGTATGTAACTTTATTCAGTATCACATTTCTAATTAATGATAAAAAAAGATTCGCCGTGTAATTTATATTGCTTCTGTTTAACGAATTCAACATTTTATTCCAATAGCGATTGCAATCTTAATGAAATGCTATTCTTATTATTGAGAAAACTGTATTCATTAGGTATCTTTAATTATTCAGATAGATGTGAAATCATACTTATTCTCGATATTTTATATAATCGTAAATATTTACACAAATTGAATAGATAGATAAATTTTGCACGTTTCGCTGACATGAACAATAGTTACATAATTATTTCATTGACTATTGGAATGTTAAATAAACTGTAATAAAGAATTTACTTACTGATTTAATAAAAACGCTCACTGTTTGAATTAATCTAAGATTAGCATGAGTATAATGCTCACTAAAATTTACTATATGTTTAATTACGCAATAAGACACAACGTTTATTTATTAATTCCCATCACTCGTATTGCATAAATATGAGATACGAACGAGATAAAATCGAAACACTCGTCAGTTCTTTCGAAACGAAATTATGAGCTATTCACTAATACATTTGATGTACTTCATACAATACTTCTTGAATCATTTCTATAAAACGCATCTTGCATTGTTTCAGAATATATAGTACAGTAACTATGCAAACTATATAATTGCTAGACTCGAAGTAAAACAGCTTTATCAATTTATATTTATATCCATACGCAGAAACATTGAATCATTTTTCAATACGAATTTCACACTGTTTGATATTTAATTTTCTTTAAGAATAAAATAGTCTTTTAAACGTTCTTAATTTATAAATGAAACATCACGTTTGCTACACACGACTTTAAAATTATTTCTCAAGTCTCCAAATTTACAAGCACAGCAGAATGAATTACTTTGAACACGTTATCAATCAACGGTGAAATGTTTGGTTTAAAAGCAAACATCAAAAATCACGCAAAAATCGAACTATGTCGTATCACAACAAATTCAATTAATTAAAACGCGACTAAATTGTCTTCTTCGTCAAACTGAACTGTAATTCTCCAACGCTCATTTACGAAACTAAAGCGTATTTCTATTTTGCGTTGCGACATACCTTGCTCGAGTCGACCAACAAATTTGAGTGTGGATAAATCAAATGAATCTGACAATTCTTAAGACGTTCCTCGTCGAAGCCATTTACAAACACGCAGCGAAAGATGACATCTTCGATTACATTTATGCCTTTGTCCCCTCCCTCGTGAACCATGACATTGAAAGTTCTGCATTATCTTTATACTCTGTTTACTACTGTCAACCCTGTTGTTTCGTGAAGCCAAACCTCCGCGATTTTAAACAACCTATCATCCCTGGCCTATACTACCAAGAATACGAAGCGTTGCTGCGAAACCACCAAAACCGAACCCCTCGTTCCAACGCCGTGCATCTTTATTGCACCCGTGAACCAAACGCACGGTTCGTTTCGAATAGCATCGTTCGGCTGTTGATCGGCAACACGAATAAATAATTAATCCCCGTTTTTTAAGCGCACCATCAGAGGAATGCTGGCGGAAGGAGAGGTTCTTCCTAACATCTAAATACGAATAGCCCACGTCATTCGTCGTGTGGCATTTTTTGCGGGTCGTTTGTAAAAACATTCTCCGCTGGACGTGATTGACACGTCAGACGCATTCAGCACTCTCTCGGAAGATGATTCCAAGACGGTGCCGAGTGTTCGCGCAAGGCCACCGCTGCTCCAAGTTGCGCGCATAATGCCGCCCACGCGCGATGCTAATCAGGCAGTTTTATTGATGATTAAAATGTCCTCTCGATAATTGCATGGAAATCTAATAAAAGATCCCTCGTGGTTTGCAAAATGCAACCGATTGTTTACGCCGTGAACTTTTCTAACGGTGATACCCTACTTTTGTCTCGCGCAGCCAACCTTCCAGGGATCCGACCTCCGACCTCGCCTTATCTCCTTGCGACGTTCAAGAGAATTTCGCATTGATCCGTTTAACGCTGCTTTGACAACGATGTAGGTTTTCCCGATCGTTTTCGAACAAATATTATTCGCGACGTTCTTGCGTATCGATGCTCGTTCGGGAGAATCGATGGATTGCCCATTAGCGGTGCAGACCGACCGTGGCAAGGTTTTTCCCAGCGACGATGATTCAAAACTATTTTAGTTTCGATTCGAGTTTCAGTTTTGTTCGTTTATTTCGATTCATGAGCAGTCTGGATACAAGCCGGTCGATTTTTTTTCCATGCGAATGCGTTGTTAAAAAGCAGGATTATTTATTGCTTTGCAGGAGTATTTATAATAAATCAAACAATTCGTGTAATGCGATTCGAGTACAGGGAAAATTTTCAGGAACTATTTAAATCACACAGAATCATGACACGCGGTTGTACATGTTACATTATCTCTTATTTTAACAAGGTAGTTCGATTATAATTTTAAATTGTTCAACATTAAATGTATGTTAATTGGTTTTAATATTGTTTTAATCGTGCGATGAATTGTAAAAAAGATGGTTGATTGAGATACTGTTCAGAAAAATTACCGTGTTGCCATGTTGGTTTTTGAACGAATGTTAAATTTTGTTTTTAATTTATCTTAATAAGGAGTATCTTGTTAAAATTGTTTAATTTGGATTTGTAGATTTCATTTGTGATTTATTTTTCAGAATCGATGCTTGATTTTTTAGTATTGATTCATTGTTTATTGATTGCTGTTTTGTGTAATGAGAAAATTAAATTAGTCGTATAACTTTTTGTGCGGGTGGCTTTATTATCTATTGAATTCATATTACTGTGCACGATAAATAAGGAATAATTGCATTGTTTACGGTTTAAAAGATATGAAAATATGTCTCATCTTAATTTGCAAATTTGTAAAACAAATTGTTTACAACTGTGGAAATTAACTTGTTAATTTTCTTTTATATGGATTAGATCAAAATAAGGTTTCTAAAATAAATATATTACATTTTTCATATTTTTGTAATTGTAGAAAAGTAACGTTTCAATTTTATGTGTTATCTTTAAAAATAATATAATTTTGTTAACTGAATTATAAACATTATATTGCGGTAATGTTTGACGTATAACAATTTATATAGTTTTAAATGCAAATGTTTATTTTAATAGTAAAATATGAAAAAAGTGAATAATTAAAATGCAATGATTATACGCATAAATCAGATAAATAACATGTTTATTTGTGTTGAACAAGACTGGAGAAATTATTTATCATTATATTTTGTTTGTACAAGATGTAGTCCACAAAGCAATTTGTAATGAAAAATGTCATTTAAATCATGCAAATTATACTATTTTTCAACGCACGTAATAAAATAATTTATTTATCAAATGTTTAATATGAATAAAAACATATTTGCTCTACTGAAAAGTACATTTCCCACTCATAAAAAATGCTTTTTTTTCTCTAAAATCAGCTAATAATATTTCACCTATGTTAGATTTTTATAGAAAAACATAACATGATCAGTTTGCTAAAAATTTAACGATTCCAAAAATGAGAAATGATTTCACTCACCTTCAACTCACGCTGATAATAAAATTGTCCAATTTTTAATAAGATGTACAGTTTACAATTAATTTCGACTTAAGATCAAACAACTCTGTATTATAAATATTATATATTTTACCATACATTTTATAGATATGCAATGTTAAATATGAATCTAAACCATGGATTTCCTAAAAATACTAATAAATTTAGTTTGTGAAATGTTATAGACATGATGAAAGTAATTATGGTTAACATAAAAAATTAAAAAATGTATAAGTTACCAATAGTATTCAATATAATTCAATACGTGTTATCAAACAACTGTTAAACTTAGTTATTTTTACAGTTTTTTAAAAATATTTTATAAAAATATTTGCTTCCAATATTTTTAAAAAATGTAATCAAATTATTACAAATACAATAAATTCTTTATTGTCATTAATTTTATTTTTTTATCATTTTTTTTTTCAAATGAGTAAATATATATAAATGTATATAATTTTAATAAAAACTAAAATTCTGCATAAAATGATAAAATGTTAAATGCTTTAATCATTTAATTTTTGTAAACAAAATTACTTCACTTCCATGCTAACTTTAAAAGTGTTCCACGTGCAGACAGATAATCAGAATCTTGTCATATTTTATGCAATGAAAATCTTCAATACTCTTTAGTATTAAATTGTTGAATAGATGATGTGACCTCTTCATAGATAATAATAATGAGGTAATAACAGAGTAAGAGTTTTCGAGAAAGTAATCGTTTATAACGTAAACAACAATAAATTCAAAACACTACTTAGGTGGAAAATCAAAAAATTCAATAATACTGTATCAATTAATTCAACTACTTTTAGTTTTTTTAAAGTCTAATTTATCAGTTAAGGATAAAATAGAAAAATCCATACTATTTTTGATAAATTGTTAAAATAGGCATTATAATTATTACAGTTAAATATATACCAGTGTTTACCAGTGTATATACCAGTGTTATATGTTTTTAGAAACCAAGTTCTACGATAAGAATCTTCAGCAGAGTAGATTACTATACTGTTCATGGAAGCGATGCTCTCTTTGCAGCACAAGAGATTTTTAAAACGACAGCAATTTGTAAAATGCTGGGAAGTGGTAAATAGTTATTTGTATTATATTATAATTGATAAATCATATGTGTTTATAGTATTAATTATTTTATCCCGTGTTTAATTTTGATTCATTGATATATTTTTGTTTCAGGGTCAGATAAAATTGAGGGTTTAGTGTTAAATAAAAATCACTTTGAACAATTTATTCGTGATCTGCTGTTGGTTAAACAATATCGAGTAGAATTATATACTAATCAAGGAAACGCAAAAAAGAACGATTGGGTTATTGAAGCTTTTGGATCACCAGGAAATTTAAGTCAGTTTGAAGATATAGTTTTTAGTAACACTGAACAAGCTGTAGGTGTACTGGTGATTGCTGTTAAACTTGGTAGCGATACGAAATCCAAAGTATGACTTTTATTAAATAATTTAAAGAAATTTACAATAGTGAAATACAAATTTGACATTTGATTGATTTCTTATATAAAATATTGATATAAAAGTATTTGAGTTATTTTTGTATATTTTAGGTAGTAGGGCTTAGTTGCATTGATGCTATTTCCACAACCATTTCAGTTTGTGATTTTAAAGACGACGAATCTTTCAGTAATCTTGAAGCACTTATTGTTACTTTAGCACCGAAAGAATGTATTTTACCACTAGGGGATTCAAGTCCAGAATTTCAAACCGTACAAAAGGTGCATTTCTTTTTTAATATATTTTTTCAGTTTATGTTATAAACATAATAAGATAATTTGCTTTATTATTAAAGTATACATAATAGTGTACAAATATTATTTCTGGAATTGTATATATTAAGTGTTATTATAAATCGAATATTTTTAAAATTCTTATAAAAATGAATTATAAAACCAAGTTGTAAAAATGATTTTTAGTTAATGGAGCGAAACAACGTAATGGTTACATTAAGGAAAAAATCAGAATTTTTAACTGATTCTCTGATTCAAGATTTGACAACCTTAATAAAATTCAAAGTAGGGCAACAAAAAAATGCCCAAATATTACCAGAGACAAATTTACCTTTTGCCATGTCTGCAACTGCTGCTCTTATCAAATACTTAGATGTAAGTTATAATATTATATTATAATTTATGTTGTGTAAAATTAAGAATTATTTTCTTAAATTAACACGCCAATTAATTACAGTTAATGTCGGAAGAAGGTAATCATGGTGAATTCAGTATAAAACAATTAGAACAATCACGATTTTTAAGATTAAATATGGCAGCCATTAAAGCACTGAATATTGAATATAATAATAATGGCCATCAGGGAAGTGCACTTACAAGTGTTTTGGTGTTGTTAGATAAATGCAGAACAGCACAGGGCCATCGTATGCTTGCCCAGTGGATCAGACAACCTCTTCGTGATATATCATTGATCAATGAACGACACGATATCGTCGAAATTCTTTTAAATGATACTGACTTGTTAAATACATTATCTGAAGATCACTTAAGGAGATTTCCAGATTTGCAACAACTAGCTAAAAAATTAATAAGGAAGAAGGCCACTTTACAAGACTGTTATAAGTAAAATTTATTAATAAGTTACTTAAATTTTAGTATTATCATATCAAATTTTTAAAAATTTTTTAAAATTTATACATATTTTTAATTAAAGTAATGTACTTCTATTTATATAAATCTATTACTAATTACATATAAAATAATAAAAATAAACTGTTATTTTTTTTAATTAAATTGAAAAAAATTAAATATTAAAAATTTATAGAAAGTAATATATTTTAATATTTTCTATAAAATAATTTAGAAAGTCATTTAAATATATTAAGTAAATTAATTTTTTTAACGATTTTCGATAATTTCGAATTATCGATTACAAATTTAACAAGTTTGCAAAAAAGTCTATTTATTATCATCACATTAAATTTTGTTTTATATGAATGTATACAATATATTACTTGTTTTTTAATACGCATATAACATGTTTTGTACAATATTTTATAAATATTCCATTACATTCATAATATACAAAACAAATATCAAGCATCAAACATTTAAATATAAATCAAATATTTTATCGCTATTATTTGTTATATTATTTATTATCGTTAAAATATTTCTTTAAATATTACAATAATATATAACTTTACAGAATTTATTTATGCATCTTACATCTACCAGTGTTATTAAACAGTCTTTCATCTGCCTCGGATTCTACTACAATGAAAGCAATGTTTATCGATCCTCTTAAAATGTCGCTTGAAGATATGAATAAATTTCAGGAAATGATAGAGCAAACTATTGATCTCGATGCTGTAGAAAAAGGCGATTTCCTTGTTCGTGCTGAATTCGATGACCAATTAAAATGTACATTATTATAATATTAATATAGCTTTATTTATAATATACATATATATTATAAATTAAGTGTTAACTTTTATTATTAATTTGTAGCTTATAAAGAAGAAATTGATGAAATAGAGGAAGGAATTCAAGTACAATTGACAAAAGCTACTAATAATTTAGGTATTGAGGCTGGAAAAGTTTTAAAATTGGAATCAAATCAGCAATTTGGTTATTATTTCCGGGTTACCCTAAAAGATGAAAAACTTATTCGAGATAATTCGAAATATACAGTTTTTGACTCGAATAGCTCCGGAGTCAAGTTCCGAAATAACAAATTAACAGAACTCAACAGCGAATATTTATCTTTGAAGGAAAAATACAATGAAAAACAAAAAGAAGTCGTCAGTGAAATCGTAAAAATTGCAGGTTCATGTCAAATTATTTTCTTATTATAAATTTCATTAAGCATTAATTAATTAAAAATAATAATAATAATAATAATTCTTTTCGTAAATATTAAAATGATAAATAATGGTTTCAGCTGGATACAGTGATTGCATAAAATCTCTGGGGCGTGTCATAGCAATTCTTGATGTATTGACCGGTTTTGCAGTGGTCGCTCAAAGCGGCAAATTCAAACATTACATTAGACCAGAAATGTTGCCCAGTGATGCCGGAGAAATTTATTTGGTCCAAGCAAGACATCCGTGTTTAGAATTACAAGAAGGTGTTAATTATATCGCAAATGATGTTCATCTCAAAAGAAGTATGTTGCGTCTTCTCTTTATTTATTCATATGTATATTTTACTAAAATATTTTTATTTGTGAATTTTAGAAGAATTTGATTTCCGCATAATTACGGGTCCAAATATGGGTGGAAAAAGTACATATATTCGAAGTGTAGCAGTTGTTGCTTTGATGGCTCACATTGGAAGTTTCGTTCCTTGTGAAGTAGCTAAAATATCAGTACTCGATGCTATTTTGGCAAGATTAGGCGCGGATGATTCACAAATTAAAGGAATGTCTACTTTTATGAATGAAATGGTGGAGACTGCTGCCATTTTAAAGGTATTAATAATGAATATTTTTATGCATATGAATATTACTTTTAATATTCTATACAAGTTAACATGAAAATAAATATAAAATAACTTTAACTTAAAATATATAACTAAAAGTTCTT
>JABFOX010000357.1:0-17623 GCA_022817665.1 Axea sp. ZL-2020
CATATCGCGAACAATGTTTTTAGGTATGGTAATAAACAGAAATACCGTTATGCATTAGAATAAGAGCCCGTTAACACTCAAAATAATGTGTTTAAGTAATAGTAATAATAATAATAATAATAATAGTGAAATAAAACAAACAACAAATGCTATTTATAAAGCGCGATGTTCGCACAGTTGTTACACGTTGGAATGCTTACACAAAGTTTCTTCGTTATCATCGTTTAATGAATATCGCAGTCATCATTACGCAAATAGTAAATGATTCTTCTCTCATTTATTACTTTCTCGAACACGGTTACTTTTACTCTGCGCTGTTTTACAAGCTTCCGTAAGATGACACGAGAGCTGGATTAATATCCTGCAATAAAAAAGTCAATATTAAAAAGCTTTGCACGTCGTGCCACATCAAAGATTCAGCTATCGGATCGCGTGCTCCACGCGTTAAAAGATATCGATTGCGATATGTTTTGTTTTTATTCGAAACATAGACATTTTCTACGGGGCAGAATACGATAGCATTGACAGCGATTAAAATAGCAAACTTTTTCCAGGGTAGGTGCTGTTTTTTATTAATAATGAAAAAAGCGTTTCTATTAATAAAAGCTTATCAAAAAGTACAGTTAAGTACAACTTCGAGAACATTGCTCTTTTAAAAATGTCCTTGAATTAACGTGACTAGACTTTACAGCATTTTAGAAGGTATTCCAGTATCAGTTAACATCCACTAGGATGTTTTGGTACACGAAATGTTGGATCGAAATTTTATGAACATTGAACCATAGTTTTAAAAAAAGGAAATATGAGTTAGAAGAAAATGAAATATTAATTTGAGAAAATATATACGCTTAATGACCTTTTTAAAAATGATTTTAACTTAAATTGAATGTACATTTTTAGAACACCTCATTAGGATTCCACAGTGAATTTGGAAGAAGTGTTTTGTAAAAAGTTCTCGTAAACGTTATAAAAACATACAGTTTATATCCACACGCAAAGAAAAATCATGATATAAATTACATTTTAAAGAAAAAATATTTAAAAGCGATATACTTACAAAATAAATAGATTTGTGTACAAAACCAACTATACATGCATGGTTCTTGTTAATTTTAATTTGGTAACTTATTTTTATTTGTGTTTGTTCAATGAAATGTGTCTAGAGTTCTTGAAAACAATGTTTTTTTTTTTAAATTTATTTTGTCATTTTCAATAATCCTTTTTGGTGTCAAATATTATACAACATTCTAATAGAATCGTACGATATATTAGAAATATCTATTTAACAGGTGTTAAAATATCTTATTTCATTTTGATATACATGCTACCAATGAAAGGAAATATTTTTAATTCAAACTGGATACATATTCATTTTCATTATGAAGTTCAAAAGCTTCGTTTATATATACGAATTGTTCTTCATCAATCGGATTACTAATTCGTTGACTTTTCGGTGAATGAAGAATTCTTATTGACGATTCGTTACTATTGTTTCGATGAATTTGAGAGCGTTTTTGATTAATTACTGTAGTGCGTCTTTTTTGAAGCATGTTGACTATATCTTTTGGAACTTTGTCAGATGATAATGCTCCTGTTGGAAAAAGAAAAAAAGACAAATTAACCACTTTTGTGTAAATGTTTCATAAAAATGATGACTCTCTTCAAGTATTTACAAATTAATGTTTTTATCCTTATTTTCTATTTATTGTTGTAAAAATACTGAGTTTATCCTTGTAATTATTAAATACTGTTACCTTATTTTGGGAAAATTTGTTCAGAGGTTTTAAAAAAAGGTTTTCAGAAATCTTCAAATAAAGTTTTTAAAATATTTGATGAATACTGTAACATTTCATTAAAATAAATAATAAAAATATTTACTTCACTAATTATTATTAATTGAAACTTTGTATAAAATTCATGTTTTAAAATGCATTTTTATCTAAATATATCATATATTCAACACTTTACTTTCAATCGATATACAATTTTAAGGAAAACTTAAAATTAACAAAGATTTCAATAATATTTTCATATTGTTGGCACCAGCAAAGTATTTCGAGTTAAAAAAAATTAAACAATCAACTCTTTAATTTGTCGTTTTATTGATAACAAATATTTATTTTTTTTGTATTAATTCACATTTTCATTATTATCACCGACAAATGGTGGTTGATTTTTAAATTGAAAATGAATATAAATTTACAACACTGTCAAATCCGATTAACTGTAAAAACATAAAAGCAACTTTTATTTGAAATTTTATTAAAAATCGCACTTATTTTTCAATCAAACTGGTATAGCACAAGTTCATTCGCTTTATGCCCCGTTACTTTATAACTATATAAAACTCACTTGAATCATCTAAGTAATCGAGATTCTTGCGAAACAAGCTCATGAAATTTTTATGAGTCTTAGGCTCTCTTCGCCCACTGTCAACGAGTTCATGAATAGTTTTCCTTCGACTTGGAGGTACCGTAGACTGATTATTGTTATTCAAAATTGTTACATCGGCGTCAACAACCTTTTGCAAATTTTGAACTATCGTTTGCGCATGTTTTTCAAAAATTGCCTCTTCAGATATGTCGGCAGTCTGTAAAATTGTTCATTTTATAAAACTCTGTAATTTTGATATAAAAATATATCTTTGCATATAAATTATTAACTTTATCGCAACAGTAACATTCCAGAGAAACTTTGGTCAGCAAATGTGCAAACGTGTTGAATCTGTGTAATAACATTGCAAGAAATTGAATAAGTAAGATACTGACAAAACCAATTATAAAAAGACAACCTATAGGCTCTAAAGGAAGATAGTTCTTTGAAATGTGAACCTGAAAATGATCGTTTTGTTATTTTTAAAATATTTGTAATACAAAAATCAAAATTATGTTTTAAAATTAAAAACTTTGCATTAAAATTAAAGCTTGTATTATTTTATCACTTTTATAATTAATGTTAACATTTGCGTACTTCATATCTAATACTGTCATAAGTTACATTGTAAGTTATTCCAAAAGGCCACTGAAGATGCAACATTTCTTTATTTAGTTGCATTAGAAAAATAAGGAGAACAAAAAGAGCATTGACCATGAAGAATTTAAATAAAAATTCATTGCGTAAATTTTTCAAGTCTTCAGCTATTTTTTCCTGCAACATTCATAAATTTCCAATTATTTGTTAAGATTTTCAGTCATCTAATAAATATACATTCCGCATACTTGTTCCTGTTTGTTTGCATCCAGAGGATACAGATACTTCTTGATCAATTGCTTCCAAAATATTTCTTCATCAGTCGATAAAAAGTCAATTTCACCCTCTTTAAGACGTTTATCTTGCAACCAACAAGGACTGATCAAAAAATTATCACAAACTGACTGTGAAGAATATACTTTGCTCAATTCTGTTTCAGTACTAACAACTGAAGAACAGTCATCATCCAGTTCTTCATTCAAAGATTTAACATCAGTATTCTCAATATTATTTTCTTTAACATTTAAATTTAACAAATGTTCATCAGAATTATGTTTTGGAGCACTGACGCTTATGTAGCTATTTCTGTCAAATTAAACATTTAATTTGAATAATTTAATGAATTGTTATATATTACGCAGTTAATATTAAACATTGCATGTATACAAAACTACCTTTCCAGTTCATTCAAACGCAAATCTATTCTATTTAATGATTCCTTAATATTGTTTAAATGTAAATTTTCCTCAGCAGTTTCATGGGTGCAAAACATGCACTTAAACAATCCAGCCAACGACAATTCAAATGTTCCTTTTTGCTTCTTTGTAATACCACTGTTGTTAATGGCAGATGAATTATTATTATGCTTATCATTTTCATTATTATCACTCTAAAATAAGAGAATATAATTAATAAAAATCATTTAATTATAAGAAAACCTCGTTAAAAAATCTTACAGCAGAATCCACAGTCTTCTTTTCCCTAGTACCCCAGGTAACGTTATTTACATTGAAAAGAGAAAAGATTATAAGGATCATATACATAGAAGGAACAGTGATATAATAGATGATACCACTGAGTAGACACGACCATTCTTGAGGATGAAGCAGTCCTGCAATTATTAATTGACCAGTAACAAAAAAAAAAAGTAATGTACTTGGAGCAACCCATCCATCTTCAGCTATTTGTATCATGATTCCGACGAGAACGACTATCATGACCAATCCGTAAACCGTTGTAACGATTGCAGCAATTGTTAACTATAAAATATTATAACATTTATTACTAAACACCAATAAAAGTGTTCTCAAATTATTCATTTAATGATTATATACTTGAGTTCGTTCTTTGCACATAAAACAAGCAGCAACAAATGTCAAAAGAGGTATGAGATTATAGCCAAAGCTGGACCACTGGTCTATAGGAAACGTTGCAACAAAGGCTCCTACCAACATGAGAAAGATTGTTCCAGGACCAACAATTGTACTTCCTAAAATAATTATACGACAATTGGTTTTAAACCAGATATAGTAAAAATTGTTGACAAGAATTAAAATTAAGACAAGAGTTAAAATCAGAGACAGAAATTGCCCAAGAGAATGATACCCATTAAAAACCATTGATAAATAATGTAAAGCCATGTTATGTCGTTATTTAATTTCCTCGTTTCCTTAGCTGTGTTTAGTAAGTCTAAAATATTTGCCACCGTCGATGGTATCCATCGACGTCTTTGTATGAAAAACTCATTAAACGTTTCTGGAGCGTGAGTGTATGCATCACTCGCTGCTGAATATTCAACCTAAAAGTGACAATTTTGTTTAGCTCTATGGTGCAACAAAAATATGAAAAGCTGCAGACTTAATTCTAAAAGTGTTTTATATATTTATGTTTACGAAAGGAAATATACCTTATAACCCATTTGCAAAATGAGAGTGCATAACCACCTGTCTTCACCTTGATCGTATTGAACATAATGTCTAGCTTCTGTAGCTCTTGTAGCATATTTTCTTAAGACATTATGCTCCATTAATGCTTTAGCACGAAATAGGGAAAAACACCCTGGACAGCATAACACACAACCAATTATATGTTCCGTCGATTTTTGCAACCAGTGTCCAACAGCGTATTCAAACTTTTGGTACCACACTATTGGACCTACAATTATCGCAATATCAATTTATTTTTATAAGTTACAATTTATTTGAACTTATAAAAATATTAGAATCGAGTTTTTACACACAATTGAAGTTGTAAAAAAATATTCTAAGAGTTTATCAAATTTTAATTCAAAATGTTCGTATCAAACTAAAATTTTATCATACAAAAAATGATACCATGTTTTTTTAAAAAGACTTTTTTTGTTATTTCCATGTATGAATATTATTTTACCTTTACCAACAGGATGAATCCTACCACAAGCTGCACCTAAATCTCTGTCACGTTTCATTAGATCTACTAGTGTTTTAACTGCACTCGGACGGAAGTCTATATCTCCATCTAACGTCAAGATATACGTGTTTTCTGCGAGAACTTGTCTTCTTTCTTTCTCAATCGGAAGTTCCATCAAACGAAAACCCAACAAGTAATACATGTACATTACCTAATTTAATTCATTTTTAATTTAATTATACATATTTATTTATTTATTCAAACCATTATACGTCGTGCGAACAAACTAACTTTTTCTAAAGTTGAATTATGTGACACGTATAAACTTTAATAATATATAATTCATAAATTTATATAATTTATGAATTATAAGAGGTTTAATTGAATATAATATAATTTTATTAACATTCAAGTCGTATTTTTTACTATAAATCTTAGCTGATTTATAAAAGTATAAATTCAAAATTATTAAAATTTATATATAATAATAAAACTGAGCAACAAGTATTGTAATAAACGTTGAAATATAATATGCTTTCGATGATTTTTCATGAATTCTTAATACAGAAGATTTTTACAAATAAATGCAAATAGTTTGCAGTTTGTAATACCGTTGTTAATTTCGCACATGAATTTTACCTGACTCCATCTCTTTCTGTGTCGAATTTTATTTTTATCCTTTAAATGGACAAACATTTTGGTTTTGCCTGGTAAGATCCATGTTAATCTCCCTCCATATGGTGTTGGATATTTGACAGGTGGTGTACTTTGCATGTGCAGTCTTTTTATATTTTTTTCCACTGTTTCAATGAGAGTCATTACGTATGAATTTACGTGCGTTTCGTTTTCTTTGTGTCTACATTTGCCTGGACATTCGTATTTGCAGCAAAAAGAATCGTCGAAGAATACGTGAACTAAAATACAAGCAAATTCAGTCCAATATAAATATTTCAAATAAAATGATATAGCTTTTATTAACAATTATCTTTTCTATATCTTTCTGTTTTCATTTTTCATCTTTCCTCAATCTCTTTAATTCAAATCACTTACTTTCTAATTCATAATAATCTCTAACATTAATTTTATAATCTTGCTTAAAAAACCTCATTGCGCATTGATCCATATCTAATCTCAAAATGCTGCCTATCAATTCATTCATTTCACTTTCGGTCTCATGCCACATTGTAGCACAAGCATATATTTTTGTTGTGCTATCATTGTAATATATATTGTCAGAATTAAAAGTAGTCTTGCTATATCGTACTGAATCATTATCCTGAAAAGTGAGAGATCATATTATACGTAAATGATTTTCAACATATGTCGTTTATTGTACAATAAAACATTTACACCGCTTTAATTTAATCGATGGATCCTGTCACAATCGCTGTAAAATGTATTATTGACAACAATTTAAACTTGCTTCAGTTTTAATTGAAAACAAATTTGTCGAATGGGATAAATAATAAACATAATTGCAATTCAAATATTATTAACAGAATTACGATATGAACTACTAAATAATTTTGTGAGTTAAGTTATAATTTATTTCGATAAATGATTTGTAATAATTTGTATCACGATTAATTTCGATTTATCCTATACGAAGCGATATTTTTCTAACAAAAACATTTGTTTGATTTCACAATTTCCCGTTCAGTTTTTGAATGAAGAAAGCTGATAATGTTTTTTATCATTCACCTCATTCATAAAAATATTATCGTTTTCATTATTATCTCTTCTCCGATTCAAAGCCAATGATTGTTCAATTAAGAGCGAGTCGTACATTGGGATGCAAAATATTTTTTCCGTTGTTGCCAATCTTTCTTGTTCGGGGTTCCAAGCATGAATAGTAATCCAGGCCTGCGATAATGGCCACAACAACCAAAGCCAATTGTACCATTTGCTTAGAATTTCTTCCACCGAATACAGAGGAGAAAAATTAAAAAATATGTAACTCGGCATCAAGTCGTAAAAGAAACATACATTTTTCTCTTGCAAAATGCAAATGATAATGAGAAAAGTAGCTGTGACCGGAGTTACAAGATTGATCGGTAATGCAAAACCAAACTTCTGCATTAAAGTTCTGCAGGCGAATCTTCCTAGAAAAAATGAAAATGTTTAATAATGGTAAAATAAATCTTGACACGATTGATGGAAAATGTATCACTATAATTAAAAATGCATTATAAGCGTTGTTATTAAATTTTTGTCGTTCGTAAAATTCAATATATTCACTTGCAGATATAAATTAGCATAGTCAAAAATGAAATTTAAATATCATAAGATGTGCTTTGTTTTAAGTTGTAACATTAAATATTGATTTAAATTATTTAAAAATCAGATTAAAGGTCTGTTATTGATTAGAGCGATAAATTTATCTAAAGCCGTTAATCTTTTAAATTTTTAATGCATCGCTTCATCACTTCAGTTATTAGCAAATAAATAAACTTATCATTATAAAAATTGATTACTTTATTCAATGAATATAATTTATCTTCCAGGTAAATATTACTAGTAGTTTATTTTTTAATGTCTTCGGTTAATTTTATGATATATTTTAATATTTTTAAACATATTTGTATATAAAATATAATGCTTAATTATTTCATTTGTAATATTAATAAGTTAATTATATAACATAAATTAATTATCAAATTATATTTAACAGTTATGTAAATCAGTTGTTTATTAAGTTACGTTAGTGGAACCCGAATCTGCAATTAAAATTTGAAAGTTTAATCTATGATTCAAAAGCTACTTCCGTTCCACTACTATGGTGATATTGGGAGATGAAGTTTTGTATCATTCGATAGCTTTTTTAACAACATTAAACAAATATTTTTTTAATTTTTAATCAGATATGTATTTCTCGAGACATTTTAGCGTATCCAAGTTTTTTACACACCCTTCCTTTTAAAATTTTCATCATTCGCCATTGCTTATTTACTGATTAAATGCAAATTTTTTGTTTTTTAAATATAATTGCAAAATTGTATAATAAATAATTATACATGGTTCGAAAAGAAAGAAAAAAATTAATAAATTAAATATGGTTTAGGCTGTTTTAGTGATGTAATAAATAATAAATATTATACATTTATAACAGCAATCTTTTTTACAAGAAAGTTCAACCACTCTTATGTACGAAAGATCTAGGAAGCAAAGATTTCAAAAATTAAATTATAATTTTATTTTACATTGTATTTTTATTTCACGCGTACAATCTGAAATGTGTATTTAAAGAACAAAGCTCTTTCTACTTGACGACTAAATATGTTCATGTGTAGGGAAATTAATATTACGATTATTTGAAAAAAGTGCATATTATTTGTGTAGTTTATAATGATAAATATTGGTAAAAATATATCTTAAGTTTGTCGTTCATTTATGCATTAAATAAACGTAAAAGAGCGGTACGAATAAACAAAAATTTACCACATCCATAAACGAACATAGCACTCGTGATATGCATCGCGAGAATAATCCACATGATCAAAGTGTCAACTTGAAAATTAATGTAAGAAGCACTGGCCGAAGAGTTGGTGGACGTGTTTCTCACAAGGGTCATATTGTACTTCTCACGAAGGAACCCATCGAACCAAGTTTGTGGTTCAATGCCTTTGTGATAAGCAGCCCCGATAGCAATCAAGACGAACACGGTTACTCGCAAAATTGCTGCGAATGCCTGAATGGAATGACGATTCGGTCGCATCGATTCTCTCGCTTTGGCCAGATTCCTTATAAAACCTGTGAAAAAAATTAGTCATTGTTAACGAACAACTGCATCAAGAAGTTAATGATTAGGCCGGATAGGTCGAAATTATGAGTGAAAAAACCGAAAATGCGGAGTTCCGAAATTGAGTTACAGGCAACGGCGAAGTAAAGAATGCAAGAAAAATAAAAGGTAACGAGGGAACGGCAAAACGACGAAAAAGAACGAACGAGGAGATATACAAAAGGAAATACTCGGGGTTCAAAAAACTCTGCGGGAAGAAAGGGCACCTGAACATAAAAGGGTAAAGAGAAGCGTTGTAGAATATTCAATTAGATACTGCTTTTTATTTACGCAAAAAAGAGACAAATCAAATAATCATATGCATGACAACGAGAAATTTTTGTTTTTATTGTTTTGCAATCGTATTTTTGGTTTCTGGCCACTTTTTTTGTTTTATTGTAAGTTGTTATTAGTGGCATAACTCCAAACGTAAGCAACCGAGAGATAATTAAATAATAATCCTATAAATTCCATTTTATTGAAATAACTTTGGGTTTCTGTAATTATAAAATTATAATAATATAATTCTGAATTTTAATGGAATTATAAACTGTAGTTAAATTATAACATTTATAACTGGATTATAAATTGTAATTGTGTAATCGCGCATCTGTTTATATTTTATAATCAGTTCTTTTTAATTTTATAGTCATTTTATTATATACATATTATATACAGTATTTTAAAAAGTTGTTTAATTAAATTTTATTATAAGTGTTTTGTCAGCGCAAATTTTAAAACGACATTTTTTTGAACAATTTCATCAAAGAAAATTTAATTATTGGCAAACAAATTGATATTCAATTTATATGATGGAGAACAATTTAATTTAAAATACGAACTATTAAATTTATAACAATACTATTTGATAACGTTTAACCACTTTCTGTAAACTGTAACATTGTAAAACAATGCTTTAGAGTTTGATTTAATTTATTATGGTTTAATAGGATTGATTTCATATAAAGAAATGAATTTTCATTCTTAAATACAAATTTAAAATTCTATACAAACATGTGGAATTGATTTTAGTTTAAAAAGTAAATGCGTAATTTAAAATTGCAATGTAATGCAGTTTAATACTTTACATTAATATTAAAAGATGCTATATCTAATAATATAATATTAAATAATTAAATGCTTGTAGCATAATATTGTATTAACTTCTGTATGATAAGCAAGAACTTATATATTCTTTAAAATTCATTAAAATTTAAGGCAGTAGGACATAAATCTTATAAAGGCCAAGAAACTGATATGATTCTAGAAAAAGCTGAATCTTATAAATTCTTCTCAGATAAACTTATAAGTTACTTGAAAAAAGACTTTAATAAGATATGAACTTGCGTTTTTTAATTATCAATGTGAGGCTTTGCCAAATACGGTAAATTGTAAATTTAATTTTTCACTCTTAAAACGTGTCAAATATCTACATTTGTCTTGTTCATTCTTCAGGGTTTTCATATAAAAACTGCCTTTCCGACTATATTTATGGCTTTCGTTTCTTCTCTTTACATGTTCTGTTCATAATATTTAATTACATAAATTTGCACTTAGTTATTACAAATTACAGCATAATGTTTTCTGATAATAGCCTGCATGTGTGGAAATATATGTATGTGTAGATAATAAATAATAAATAATAAATAAAGTATAATCAAAAAAATATATATAATATTTATTAACTAATTTTTTCTTCTAGATTTCTGTTAAAGTAATTGATATCTATAAGAAAAGTGATATTTTATAAATTTATTTTAAGAGTACATATTTAAAGTTAATATTTACTCTAAAAGTACTAGATCAAATTCTTAGTCATATTTTTTACTGTGATATATACCGATTAATATGTACAATATCTTAATTTTATTGTTTAAATTAATAAATCACTATACTAAATTCTGTGAAGCTATGGACTCAGAAATAAACAAAATTTAAATATTTAACAAGTAAAAATTTGTTTCTGAAATTAATCTAACAAAATTGTAATTAAACAAGCAAACGAACGAAAACTTTTAAACAAATCCAAATTTACTCTTTGAAATGAATCTGAATTTTGTTTCAAACATACAGATATGCATTAAGATTAAAATTCCACCATGGAAAATGCTTGCAAAGTAATGTATAGTGCAAACGTTTAAATGTTGTTTTTATTTATTTATAAATAACATTTACCTAAGCTGCTGTCCATAGAAACAAAATTAGCCCACCATCTGATGGAGATTAATGTCAGGGCAAGTGGCAATACCCACATAGGAATACTAGAATCGTTATCGTCGAAAAAACAGTGAAAAACTACGCCAAGCAGTTGAATTAGTAGAGCACTTAAGTCAGCTATAAAAGCAAATTTCTGGAAGCGATGATATTTTATTCTTGATAGTGTAGCTGAAAAAAATCAACATTTGTACAGTTTGAATGAATTAATAAGAAATACATTAAGACAATGCATTTAATTGAAATGTACCAAAATTGATTTCAAAAGAAGTGCCTTAATTCATAAACATATTTAATTTAAAAATTAGAACTTTATTTAAAATCATATAAATATAATTTTGTAACTATTGTAATCAGCGTCTAATTAGTATTAATAATTTTATAACATATTAAAAAATAATACTTTGATAAACTTTCCGTTATAGCTCAATTATCATTTTATGACTGGACGTATAATTATTATTTTGACATTAAACATGTTAGAACGAATTGATTTTTGAAATCGGTTTGAGTTGCGTGAAATGTTCCATCTGTTTTAAAACGTGTTTTGCAAGCGTTAAAGTCTCGCTTCTTTACTTGCACCTCGAGTCTGAATTTTTTTACTCCGAGACCTCAACCTTTGGTTTCAAATGTTTTAGATTATGCCTAAGTTATAAAATCATATTATTATGTTAACAAACTGACTAAACTGATGAATAATTAATACGCGATTCAATTCGTTTCCCTCAATTGTTAAACAAATTATTCTTTTGAATTTTACAACGAATAAAATGTCGAAAAATTTAATATTGCACTTTGAATAATTTGATAAATAGTTGTATTAAATAATTTATTTAATTGAGCATCAGTAAATCATTAAAAGTAAAAAGTTCTACATCTGTAGTACCTAAAATGGCTGGTAACAGACAAACACAACTGGTCAGAGTCGCGCTTTTTAATAAATCCAAGCTGGGTAAAATCACCAGAAAAAACAGTGACAATCCAACAGTATTAAGCATTTCGACGAACATGACACACGAAAAGTACTTGGAGGATGGCATTCTATAAGTTTTAAAAACACAAACGAACACAGCATCCAGGAAAACTAACGTTTCAGGAATTGCAAAGCACAGCACTATGCACCACATCCACATTATTTGTTCTTCGGTAGACACTTGAGCATACGTGTGTATACTTTCTTCATTAAACTGCAAATCTGAAAGAACACGAACTTTGGATTAGAAATGTGAAATGAAACAATTTATTCGTGTAGGATATATTTATACATAAACAGCAAATTTAATCTTGATTTCAGTTGTAATTAAAAAGATATCGTAATATAAACTGCATAACCAATCACCACATAATTAATACAAAATCCACATAATTAAATAATTGTAAATCAAAAAAGTGTAAACTTTGTTATATTATACTTGTAAACTTTGTTGTATTACAAGAAATACAATTTGTTCTTATTCCAATTTGAGATAATCAAAGTGAGAAAGATGAAATGCATTTTCTGAAAAAGATGACGTTTATTTACCGTCAATACATTAACACGTAACGAGTATTCGTGCATCAGCGATATTTCCTCTGTTGCTAAAAATTGAATTTGTCTTTTCCATGAAACTCAACTTAGTTCAAAAGTAAATAATTAATTAATTACGTACAAATTCATTTCACTTTACAAATGTATACTGTAACTTTAATGCAAGATGGAAACAAATTCAAATTTCATAAATAATATGAACCACCTTTAATGGAATATTATTAAAATTGATTCGTTTGTGACTGTTGGTTTTGAATTCATCCAAGAAATCTGTATAGCATTGTTCCACATATCTATAACGAATGTCTCTGAATTGAAGTTCATCAAAATCATTCGATTTGTTAACAGATATTTCAGACGTGACATCCATTTTTAACATAAATTAATTTACCTAGCTGCTGGGCGCACACGTCTCTGCGTTTGCTATTGATGTTCGATGTGACGAAAAGGAGACTGCTTTTTGCAATAACACCACCGACCAAAATGAAAACAAACAAGATCAGGTAAACCAATAATTTCACACTCCTCATCGATATTTCGTAAAATTTGCTCTGTGTCATGGATCCAGACTTTTCCTTCGGAGGGAAACACTTGAACGTGTCCCACATAGGCAATTCTTGCTCCAAACTGAAATATTCAAAATGCACTTTTACATCGTCAACGCTATTGTTCGTCAAAGGAACAAACAGGGTATTTTACCTTTTATTGTCATTCCTTTCCGTGCAATCCTCAACCAGGTCTGAGTCAACCGTCTCATCATCATTGAAAATACCGTTTCGAATAATACTGCTGTCATCAATACTGAACATAATTGGTAATTTATTTTGCAACGAACACTACACATTGATCAATACAACGAATGACAAAGTTGGATTGAAAAATGATCTTAACTCGGCAAGACTTGACTTTGAATTCGAGTTTGAAGTGATAGTTCAGAATCGTCTGATAGCAATGAAATTGACATTCAGCGTAAAGGTTTCTTGCTAGAACTGGTATAATAAAATAAAAGTCAATAACAATTTAATCGTAGGTAATCCAATATTATCGATTAATGAAGATAAACTGTGAGCAATGTCATACGATAATATATGACGTTGCTTACAAATGAAGATAAGTTTATTTTTATTCGGAAATTACGTGCATGCAATCTTGCTGAATTATTGTGATGCAAGTCGATGATTAATTATGATTGGAATATGTTTGCAAAAGTTGGGAAATTAGAATTGCGTGTTTATCATTTTCAACTTTTCGTTAGAGTGCGACGTTAGTTTTTTTTTCGGCGATTTAAAAGAATGCTATGAAAAAGCAGAAAATGGACATCACTGCTAAACAGAAATAACGAAACAGTGATAAAACTAGTATTTCTATCAATTTGTATGATTTTGAACAAAAAATTATCTCTCGAAGTATAAGAAATTAAATTACACTCATTTGGAAATAATTTTAATAGTCTGATGCTATGATATTTTTTTTAACAAACTTTTACAGAAAGATTGGAAAAATGGGAAAACTTGAATTGTGCAATGTTTTAACACGTTTAAAAGTATTTCAACTATTGTTTCAATTCTACAATATTTATTTTACAAAACAGAGTCTGAAGAAATGTTTTATCCACTTTCTTTCGATGTGTCGTTCTTAATGTATTCAGAGCAAATTAATCGAAATGATTGTTAAAATACGTCTTTGAAATTTTCTACTAATAGCTACTGCATTTTCGTGTTACTTCTTTATGATTTCTTACATGAGATTTTTGTTAAATCCCTTACATAATTTTTAATTCGATTAAACATTTTACACACACACATATATGTTATAGATTATCTCATTTATAAGTTAAAATTTAACTTTATTTAAACACTGTAAATAATATATTAACTAGAACAAATATCAAAGTAAATCACTGTAGACTAAAAAACATATAAAATTGCACGTTGTTGCATAATATAACAGCAATACAGTAAAACTGTATTAATGTATTATATGCAATATAACGTTACACATGGAAAGTGTATTTTAGTTTTTATTGTTTTTTGACAGCTGATTAACATGTTGTTTATAACAGTTAGTTAAAATAATTCAATCAAAAATAAATAAATAAATAAATAAAAAAAAAAACAAAAAAAAAAAAACTGAAATTAAACAGAAAAAAATTTATTTTATAAAATTATTCAAATGTGATTTTTCAAATGTGAAAAAAAAAAACATTTTCTTCCTTCCTTTCATTTTTCAAACTTTTTCACAAAACAAATTTTTACACCGTACTCAAAAACTTAACTTTGATTCGTTGCAATTTAATATCTGAAACTCCACTCGCAACGGACGTTTCTGTTTCTGTTTTAACCCTCATCTCGAGAATTCATCGAGAAATTTTCCCCGAAAATTTCCGCGGAAACACGAACGTTTGCTGCAAGACAAAAGTTCCAAAGGAACGAGCGAGATAAAAAGTCGCTCATTCCTTCAAACGCAACAGTCAAATCGTTTACAAAACAACGTGTTTTTCGAGTCGACCTTAGTCGCGGACTCGTCACGTAACGAACGTGCATCATTATTTCGAGACCAAACGTGTCTTACGTTCACCTCCGTTACCGCGTGGTGTCTTCTCTCTTTGCATAACGATCTGACTGATTTCGACTACCCAAAGGAAACGCGACTCGTTCCGTTTCCGCGGACGTCCAGCGAATGATGTTAATTAACGAGCGATTTGAATTTTTGACTTTAATCGCAACGGCACAATTCATCTCCCGCAAAGGAATACTTTATTACATTTGAATTTTAAATGACCGCTCGAAATGTGGAATTTCAAATAAAAATAACGGACGTTTCAATTTCGAGCGCAACTTTCTACGCTGGTGTTTTCCTCGAATGAAATAAATCATGCGTTTAAATGAAAAAGACCATTTTTCAATTATTTACGCACTGCTTTAAATTCATCATTTCGGCTGATAAAACGAAACAGTGAAATGCCTTTAGATGTGACAATCGTTAGACTTTGAAACGTAAACAACGGCTTTTTCTCATTTTCTCTCTCCCTGTTGTTTACTCTCTCTCCACCTGTCTTTTTCCGCGCCCCTTCCCCCGCATTACATCAAAACGTTCATTTCAATTCCGTTGATTTTCCCAGACCCCCTATACGGTGTCAAAAAGTCGTCGCTAAAATTCTTTAAACTCAAGGTCACCAGGAACTGAAAGTTAAATACCTTGTAAAAACACACTTGCACCTCCACCACGAGCGTTCGTTGTACTCGAATACAAAACACAACGTTCCAAACCGTCCTCGATCCATTTTCAAAACCGCAAGACTTGTTATAAAAGAAAGGTCGTGTTAACTTCAACGAGTATTTCATTCACTCAGCATTTCAATTTTCCCCTAACCACGATTTGAGAACGTTTCGTGATTCGTCGAGTTAAAAGAAAAAGAAAGTTGAGTTTATAAAGTATTAGTTTTTTTCCCTTTAACCAGCGAGTACAAAAACACGCATTAATTTGAGCTCGGCATTTGTTTCTTCGGTCAATTGTAAATGAATAACAAATCGAACTTCGACAAAGCGAACAGAGCGAATTTCACGCACGTGGGAGAGCGCGCGCTTCATTTGAAAGACATTGCTTCGTAATATTGGGACATTAACGAAGGTCGGAGGATGCGTTCAGAGGTTCTGGCCGCCGCATCGGACGCGTCGTTCTACCGCCGGCTACCGGATTCGTTCGCTCTCGCCGAAGCGCGCTCACCGCGTTGCGAGAAAAGCAGCGAGGCGTTCGACGCGCTCCAGCGCAACGTTTTCCGCGGTTGAACGAGACGGCAAAAAGCGGCGATATTCCGAATGATGAGTATTTGGCCATGGTTAAATAATAACGAAAACATGAGGCGTATATGATCTATACAATCATCGAACTTCTTTTAACATGTCCACAATAATTCTCAATGTTGGAATTGAATTGCTTTTGAAAACAATGTGTGCAACAAGCGCTTGTTTTTAATTACCGTTATTACCGTTGCTTCGGAAGAGCCGCGACCTTCGAAGACGAGGCGATTTTAAAAGGAAAACGAACCGATTCCATTTTGTTGGCGCGCGATGAGTTCCGTCGTTCGTTTTCCCCAAGCGCGTTTATTTCGCAACGCTAATAAGCAGCGACTCTTGTTCGATGTGTTATTTTTCCATTATCCCCGCTCTGTTATTCCATCGTTTGGAAAACGCAACGCCGTACCAATCGCGGCACGCCGGACGCTTCGCAGCTGCCCATTGGTTTTCTTCGCCCGTGACAATTTTCGGCGGGAATTATGAATCCGATCCCGCGGTCGCGACCGTTTCGCAGGGCGAGCTACGAAGAAACGTCGGATTTGGCCTCCAATTCGTTTGGAAGAGAATTCCCTGTTAAACGTAAAGATCACTGTTATCGAAAGGGAGAAAAAGTCACGATTCGGAATCCCCGAGCGTTGCTCGATGGTTCAAAGATCCATCGCAACGGTTCGGCGGGAATGAAATCGCGCCGCGTGAAATTGTCCTGTTTGTTCCAAAAATTCCAACGTTCGGCATTTCAGAGCGAATTCCGAAATCGGCGTTTTGCTTTTCGTTTGCCGTTCGACGCGAGCGTTTCGACACTTTCAATGGGGTGGAAAAAAAAAAAAAGAAATTAATCAATCAGCGGCGGGTCCAGGGTTTGGGAGTGAGAAAGCGGTGTTCAGGAAGGTGAATTGTGTATGTGGAACATTGCGCGTGGGTGGTAGAGATACAGATTTTTCAGTGGTA
>JABFOX010000358.1:0-17612 GCA_022817665.1 Axea sp. ZL-2020
ACTATGCCTTCTTGGTACGTTGCCGTTACAAAATTCAAAAACAGGATGGTAGAGCTAAATAAGAGAGTTAATTGGATACCAAACCACATTAGAGATGGTCAATTTGGAAAATGGCTTGAAGGGGCACACGACTGGTCAATTTCACGCAATCGATTCTGGGGTACTCCGATTCCTGTGTGGCAATCAGATGATACAAGATATCCAAGAGTGGATGTATATGGTTCGATAGAAGAACTAGAGCGAGATTTTAATGTTAAAGTAGATGATTTGCACAGACCATTTATCGATACTTTAACAAGACCAAATCCTGATGACCCGGCAGGAAGATCAATCATGCGTCGTGTACCTGATGTATTTGACTGTTGGTTTGAATCTGGCTCGATGCCATTTGCACAAGTTCACTATCCGTTTGAAAATAAGGAGTGGTTTGAAACTGCAGATTTTATCACTGAATACATAGCGCAAACCAGGGGGTGGTTCTATACGCTCTTTGTATTGTCCACTGCTTTGTTTGATAGGGAACCATTTAAGAACTGCATATGCCACGGTGTAGTTCTCGATGTGAAAGGACAAAAATTGTCCAAACGTTTGAATAATTATGCAGATCCAATGGAAGTTTTTGATAAATATGGTTCTGATACACTGCGTTTTCTTATGCTGTCTGGATCTATTGTTTATGGTGGCAATTTGCTGCTTGATAAAGAGGGAAACTCAATACGAGATGTTCTGAGAAACGTAATAAAACCTATTTGGAACAGTTATCACTTTTTCACCATGTATTCAAATGCAGATGGAATTAAAGCTGAAGTTTGTAAGGATTATCAAAGTACTATTGATCGCTACATGATTTCAAAATGTTTTGAAGCTGTAGAAAGTATCCAAACTTCTATGAACAGCTATAACTCCCAAGAGGCTTGCAAAATTTTGATGAACTTTTTTGAAGTGCTAAATAATTGGTATATTCGTCGCAGTCGCGAGCGTTTTTGGAAAAGTGATTTAGATCAGGATAAGATCGATGCTTACAACGTCCTATACACGATTTTTTATTATATACTAAGAACCGCAGCTCCTTTATTGCCGCTTATAACAGAGACTATATGGCAAGGACTTAAGTATGAAGAAACATCTGTTCATTTGGCTGATTTCCCACAATTAGAGAAGTTTGATAGTCAGCTCATTGCCAAGATGGATTTAGTGAGAGAGGTGTGCAACTCTGCACTTTCGATCAGAAACACTTTTAATGTACGTATCAGACAGCCGCTTGGCAGTATGATCATTTATCATCAGTCTTCCTGTAGTTTTCTTGAAGGTGAACCGCTTTCTGTCATCCCAGAGTTCTCTCCTGTTATCCAAGTAGCTGACACTGGGATCCAGTGTGCTGCAGATTCAAATGAGTACCAGGAGATGATAAAAGATGAGGTGAATGTAAAAAGCTTGGAATTAGTAAACAGACTTGAAGGTATTGCATCACTAGAGTTAAAACTCAACTTCCCTGTGCTTGGGAAAAGAATTCCAGACAAAATTAAGAAACTAGTTCAATATGTCAAAGAGGGGAAATATTGGCAAGTTGAAAAAACTCACTCCGACGTTATCCCAGTGCTTGACACTGGGATCCAGATGCAGATTCCAGCGTCACGCGCTGGAATGACAGAAGGTTCCGCAAAAGGTTCAATATTTTTAGGAGATGAAACAGAGAACTATATTATAGAAAAAGGCGAATATGAACTATTGTTAAAAGCAAACAGTGAATATTCCTCTGTATTTGATAACAATAAAGGGATTGTCATTCTAAATACTGAACTAAATGATGAATTAATTCTAGAAGGGCTAGCGAGAGATGCCGTGAGGCTTATTCAAGAAACCAGAAAACAAGCTGATTTTCATGTATCAAATAGAATCAGAGTAATAATCAAAACAGAAGATGAGAAAATTAAGGAAGCAATAAATACGTGGATTGAATATATAAAAGAGCAGACCCTTGCCTTATCTTTGGACATTAATACAGAAATTGGAACTAACTTTTATTCTAAGGAATATCAGGATTTAAGTGTTGGTATTAAGTTAGATTGTCAGTAGTTGAAAATCTTCAGTGTTTGTGCTATACTTAAAGTACTTGGATAAGGTTATGGTATGAATGCTGTTGTAGATTGTGAGAAAGTTGTTGATTTGAATAACAACAGTGATGATTTAGGTAAAGTAGAATCTATTTCCAATGTTACTTTGGAAGAGGAAGAGTTTTTTTGATGCTATGGAAGCTGTTTCTAGTGTAGAAGAAGGTAATGATTTAGGCCTTACTGTTTCAGAAGAGGAAGAGTTTATTTCAGATTTAGAGGAAAGAGAAGAATTCTTTGATAGCAAGACTGCTGCTTTTAATGTTCCACTCAGTATATTTCATTATAAAGATTACAATTCTGACTTTTTTACCTCCTGGTATAATATATCAAGCGGAATATTGAAAGAGATAAACAGAGCTTGCCCAGAGAAAAGAGTGTTAAATTTAGCTCTGTCAGTTTTAATGCTTCCTTATATTGCTTTTACTGCACTGGGATTAGCCGTATATAATAAATTAAAAACAAATGATAAGACACAAATCAGTTCAGAGGAGAATAAAACAAAAGAAGGTAAAATAAGTGAAAGTACAGCAAAAAGATTGGCATACGGTGTTCTTGCTTCAATCGCGGTTCTTGTTAATATCGCTGTGCTTGCAGCATTACTTATTCCTGCAACACTCGCTTTGGCTACTTTTTATCTTTTAAATAAAAAAATATCTCATTTTTTGATTGCTGCTATTAAAATAAGTAATGGGTTATGTCAAAATGAACACCAAAATATTGAGGTGTCTTTTCATGAGATAGAGGCTATTGAAGCAGACATTAAGTGGAATATGGAAGTTAAGTTTCCACCGCAATTTAAACAACTACTTAGAGATTTATACGAAGATAAAGATGGTAGTTGGTTTAATGTTGCACGTGATTCAGAACATAATACCATACTGAAATTATCAGCTAATATCCACTTAAAAAATGGTCTTGAGCCTTTACGTAATGAGATCAAGAATGTGCTTGCAACTTCTATTCAAGAATTTGCGAAGACTATGGAAGAACTGATAAAGCTAGAAAAGAAAGAGATTACATATGATAAATTGAAGGAATTGTTAGACGAATTCAGGTTAAAAGTGGTAAGTAGCATAGATTTTAAGTTGACAACTCACTTAATATACAACGCCTATCAAGTTGCCTTTATACAAGCAGTTAGGTTTCAGCTGGATAGACGGAAAGAAGGTTTTTCACTGGAAGATGAGATAAAAAATTTTTTAGTGAGACAGGAATTAGAGAGTCAAGGTAAGGAATTACCAGTTGAGAAAGAAGTGATAATAAGAGATCTGAAAAAAGCAGGAGCAAGAGTACCGGATGTTTTAGATGATAGTGAGCTTCCTATATTTAAAGCAGAATGGAAGCGGCTTAAAGAAGAAGGGAAGATAGCTAAGAGAACAATGATTGATGTTTATAAATATATACATAGTAGAGAAACAAAGACAGCTCTAGGTAATGCTAAAGAAGAGATTAATCTTTTAAAAAAAGAAGGACAAAAAAGATATATTAGGATACATGAAAAATTGAAAGAAATATATGGAGATGTAAAAAAGAATAATTTAGCAGGTGATGTTTTAAGAAGAAGGTTAGAAGGTCTTTTTAAGTTCGAGTATGATGATCAAGAAGTTGAGCAAAGGCTAGTAAAATCAGTGATAAAGAGAGCTGAAAGTAAGTTAAGTCAATTAGATATACCAGATAAGGAGAAGCAAAGCTTAGGGAAGCAGCTTAAAGATTTAGAAAGGAAAGCTTCAGCTAAAATAAATGATTTTGTAGAAAAGATGTATTTAGAAGTAACAAAGTGTAAAATGCTAAATTTATTTATAGGTCAAGCAAAGTCTATGAAAGGTTTATGCGACCTATTAAAAGAAGATGCACCAAGTCTAATAGAAAGGATTAATGCGCACCGAGCGGAAATTGCAGAATGCTTAGAGCAACCTATATCGTTAAGGAAAGTAATAGAAGAAAATGAGGATTTAAACAAATATTTAGAAGGTGAGCGAAATAGGAAAGGAGAACAGCATCCAAGTACAAAATTAATAGAGAAGCATTTGAAAAATAACCAAGAAATTCTCAAAGCATTAAAACAGTTAGAATTAGAAGAAAAAGGATTGTTGATAAATGAAGAAACAAAAAATGATTATATAGAAGAACTAGAATCTCGCGAAAAAATAAAGTTTGCAATAATAGAGGATGATTTACTGAAGGAGTTCGAGCGTGAAACTTTTAACGAAGAAGCAGTTAAGAAGTTGTTAGAGGAAGCGGAACTTGAATACTATTTGGCAGAAAAATGCATAAAAAGTCCTGTGATAAAAACAAAAAATAATATCAAGCACTTTTATCAAGGTTTATTGTCTCCTTTGATAGATAATTTGACAAAAGATATAATAAATAATATACCAGGAAATAGTGAAGGTTGTATACAGAAAGTTGAGAACTGGAGTAAAGTTATGTTTGGTGCAATAAAGATTGTAGCATCAAATGCTTATAAAGAGACTACAGAGAGAAAAGCGTTAAATGTGGCACATAATACTTATAAAGAAGGAGAGACATTTCTTCAATGTTTTCAGTCAAATTATGAAGGTATTGGAGCCTTTTTAGGTAATTTATTTTCTGATGATGGGGTAACATTTAAGAATGATGTGTGGCCTAAAATAGAAAAGCATTTGCATGGAATGTGGGATAGATTTTTCAAGGATATTGAATTCAATATTGGAAAAAAATTGGATGAAGTAAGTGTGACACAGCAACGGCAGGAAACTATGATTGTGACTCAACGATAAGTTCTCAAAGTTCCTCCGGTATTTTCATATATTAAATTGACTATAGCACTTGATTCTTTTTGGATCTCTTTTTCAGTTAAAGTGTGAGTTAGAGAGCAGAAAGTAACTGATAGTGCTATAGACATCTTGTTCGGCTCTATGTTACTTCCATGGTATACATCGAATATCAAAACTTCTGTGATAAGCTTTGAGCTTTTTTTTACCACATTGATTATGTTACCTACTTTCACATCCTTATTTACAATAAATGCAAAATCACGTTTTACACTTTGGTATTTATAATCGATAAATTTCTTTCTACTTACAGGTAAATTTTCAATATTTTCTAATATCACCTCAAAACCTACAACTTTTTGCTTGATGTCAAAAAGATCTAATATATTAGGATGCAACTCTCCAAAATAACCTGCTACTTTATTCTTAAAAGAGAGAGTGCCTGACTTTCCTGGGTGGTAATGTTCTTTTTCTGCTCTCTCTATCGTTAAATTATCGCAATTGACGTTAAAAAACTCCAAAGCTGCTATGCAATCAGCCTTTGCATCAAAAACATCTACTTTCCTATTAGTATTATAATGGTTTCGCGGTAAATTATTTCCTGTTCTTATTCCACTTAAAACATGTTTAGACTGAGCTTCACCATCGTAAATCGGCCCGATTTCGAAGATTGCAAGATCAGGTACTCCATGGGCAATATTATCAGCAGTAACTTGCAATAAATTTGGCATAATACTTGGTCTCATCATATTAAAGTTATTGTTAAATGGATTATCGATGATAAATAACTTATTCGAGTAACCAAATTTTTCAGCTGTTGATTCACTCATAAACGACCAGGTTAGCACTTCATGAAACCCTCTGTTTGTCATCAAAATACGCAAATTGTCGTATGTACTATCTACTTCTTCAACATTATTTGGTAGTGGTTCTTCTTTTATTTTGTCATAGCCGTATATCCTTGTTACTTCTTCAATTAGGTCAGCAGGTATAGTCACGTCCGGTCTCCAGCTTGGTACTTGTACATTCCAATTGCCTTCGGTTTTTTTATCAATACTAAACCCTAGTTTCGTTAAGATATTGAACGTCTCATCAGGCGATGCAGACACACTTCCAAACTTGTTCACATCCTGGTAATCAAAGTTCATCTTGGTATCAGCATTATCTAAGCTGCCGGCAGATACTACGCTTGAGACTTCTCCACCACATAAATCCAAAATCATTTTAGCTGCAAGATTGAGTCCCTCAAGAGTAAATCCAGGATCAACTGAACGTGCAAATCTGTAACTAGATTCTGTGGAGATGTTCATCTGCCTTGCAGATTTAGTGATAGATATATGGTCAAACCAAGCAGACTCTAAAAAGATATCAGTAGTTTCAAGAGTACATTCACTGCACTTTCCACCTATAATTCCAGCAACTCCATGAATATTTTTACTATCAGAAATAACGCTTGTGTCCGTGTTTAATAAGTATTCTTTACCGTTCAAACCAGCAAATTTTTCTCCGTCGTTTGCTTTGCGTACTGTGAGCTCTCCTTCTATTTTTTTTGCATCATACGCGTGCATTGGACGGCTGAAAGATATCATAATATAGTTAGTAATGTCAACTATTGCAGAAATGGAGCGCATTCCTATCGATTCCAATTTATCTTTTAGCCACTTTGGGCTTTCTTGATTTTTTACATTGGCGATGTATATTCCACTAATAAAACTTTCTCCGTCAGTCACTTCAACATCGATTGGTGAATTTATGGAGATGGTAAGTTGTGGAATGCTTAAAGTCTTTAATGTCCCAATTCCAGTTGCAGCAAGGTCGCGAGCTATTCCATAAATGCCTAAGCAATCTCCACGATTTGGAGTAACATTTATATCAATTACAGGGTCACAATTGAAAAATTTATCCCCTGCTTTATAATCATCAGAAAGCTCGATTATTCCTTCACTTTCCTCTTGAACTAGCGCAAGTTCAGAAGCAGAGCAGAGCATCCCTTCACTTAGCACTCCTCGTATTTTTGTGGGCTTGATTGTAAAATCACTTTCTGGCAATGTGCTACCAAGAGATGCAAGCACAGTTTTCATACCTTCTCTAACATTGTTTGCTCCGCAAACTATTTGTAGAGTTTTACTTCTGTCATCTACTTTACATAATTTTAATTTATCGGCATTTGGATGAGGTGCAACTTCTAATACTTTTGCAACAATAAAACCAGCTAATTTGGTATTGTCGATCACATCTTCTACTTCTAACCCTATGTGAGTTAACTTATCGGTAATTTCTTCTAAAATAGCATTGGTTTCTAAGTGTTCTAATAACCAAGATAATGTGAATTTCATGAACCTTTAAAGAAATAAAAGAGTTATTGTAATATAAAATGTAGTGCTTTTAAAGCTTGTTGTAATGGAATAAAAGGTAACTTCTACATCATAAACAAGGATGCAGAAGTTTTTGTAATTTTATATATTATTGTAGAGAGAATTTATCTTCTCGATATCACCTTTTAAGTCTATCTCCATAGAGAGCTTAAGATTCATATTGTGGTTATCTCCATGGAAGTTATGAATGTAACCATCAATAGTTAAGTTTCCTATCATATTATGGCTTTTATCTAGTATTTCGCTTCCCATTTGATAATGGCCAGTATATTCGTTAAAGGAGCCATCTGTTAGTTTAATGTATCCACTACCAAATTCTTGCTCTAAGTTTAAAGGATGATTAGTGTTAATAAAATCTATTTCGTTCATAATAATACCTCACTAAAAATTAAATTATAATTAAAATAAGATGTTAAGTCGAAATATTGAATGATTTAATAAGATTAGTAAGTTTTAAAATACAGAGCTGACTGTAATTAACACTCTAATTACATATTTTGTTAATGTATCAATGTTATAATAATGCAGGGCTTTGTTTTAATTCTTGACTTTGTCCTATAAAATTCATACTTTATTTACTGTTTATAGTTCAGATTAAAATGGCATTAAATCCACTGGAACAGTTTAAAGTATATACAATAATAGAGTTACCTAGGTTATTTGGGTATGACGTAAGCTTTACCAATTCATCTCTTTTCATGATGATTTCAGTGATATTAGTGATACTCTTTTTGCTTTTTGGAATAAAGAAGGGGTCAGTAATACCAGGGTATTTACAAGCTGCAGTTGAGTATGTATATGATTTTGTTATTTCAATAATAGAAAGTAACACTGGAAGCAAAGGTTTGGAGCACATTCCTTTAATATTTACAGTATTTATTTTCATTTTATCATGTAATTTAGTTGGTGTTCTTCCTTATAGTTTCACGGTCACAAGTCATGTGATAGTCACCTTCGCTTTATCGATGGTGGTTTTTATTTATATAACGATTGTTGGATTTAAAGAAAGGGGAGTAGAATTTTTACGCATATTGCTACCAAAAGGAACTCCTTTGTGGCTTGCACCTATAATAATTATTATTAAGTTGTTTGCTTATTTAGTAAGGCCGGTTAGCCTATCAATAAGGCTTGCAGCAAATATGATTGCTGGTCATACAATCATCAAAGTGATAGCAGGGTTTATTGTAAATATGAACATATTTTTCACTCCTGCGCCGTTTTTGTTCATAATTGCATTGATAGGATTTGAAGTATTTGTTGCAATTTTACAAGCTTATATATTTACTATATTAACATGTGTATATTTGTCAGATGCAGTAAAGTAATTGACTTCCTTGTGGAATATTTTACAATTATATTATAAAGAAATAATTAAAGGTAATATATGGATTTAGTAGCTTTAAAGTTTATAGCAATTGGTTTGGTTGTGTTTGGAATGCTCGGTGCTGGTTTAGGTATAGCTAATATCTTCTCTGCTATGTTAAATGGGATTGCGAGAAACCCTGAATCAGAAGGTAAAATGAAAAGTTATGTTTATATTGGTGCTGCCATGGTTGAAATCATGGGATTGCTTGCGTTTGTACTTGCAATGTTATTAATATTTGCTGCTTAACAGATGCCACAGCTTGATGTTTCAACCTTCTTTTCTCAAGTTTTTTGGTTTTTAATTTTTTTCTCTTCACTTTTTTTTGTAGTAAGTTGTTTGTTTTTACCAAAGTTAGATGAAATAATAAGCACTAGAAGTAAAGAAGTGTTGGGTTCTTTTAATAGTTCTGTTCATCTTTTAAGACTTACGGAAGATCAGATTGCCAAGTATAATGCCGCTTTAAACCAAGCCAGAATACAGGCAAAAAAAATCATAGATGATGCACTTGCTCAGGTAGAAGAAATGAGAGCTAATGTTAAGAATATATTAGAAGAGGAAGACAAAAAAAAGAGCAAGCTTATTGAAGAAAAAGTGGCAGAATTTAAATCTGAATATACTGATCAGTTAAAACAAATGGCTACTAGTATTGCTTTAATTTATTATACTAAATTGACCAACTCTGAAATTGAAGAGGAGTTTGTTGCTGATTTGGTGTCCAAAGAATTTTAGGGGTTTTATGTCTACATCACTGATTATCGGTCTTGCCTTCTTGGTAAGTTTTGTCCTTTCGTATAAATTGCTAAAGAAAGTGATAAAAAATGCGCTTAACAATAAGCGTAACAAAAGCAAATTTTTAAGTGAAGAAACTGAAAAATTCAGGAAAGATATGTTGGAGTATTACAAAAAATCTTCTAAAAAATACAAAGAATTGGGTGCAGAAGTTAATAAAATGATGAATGAAGCACTTGATAAAGCTAATAGTATCATTAAGCACAATAGACAGCAGCTAGATCAGACATTAGATGACAATGCCCATTCTAACTTGAAGAAAGTCACTGACCAAGTTGAAAAAGCTCTTGGAGATTTACAGACTAACACAGCGAATATAGCTGCTGATGCTGTAAAAAAAATAATGCATGAACGTAAAGATGATAAGCGTAGTAGCGAGGTCATATCTTCATTTTCACGTGACTTAAATAAAAAATTGCATTAGATTTAATGCAACAATTGCCTATACTTCAAGCTGATAATGTAGAAAAAATTAAGTTTGATTCTAGTTTGTGCAAAGAGCCAGAGAAACTTTTTTACTATAAATTTAATATAATTCCTTGGCAAAAATTAAATAATACTACTTTTTTTATGGTTGAAGACACAAACCGAGATATCAATCGTTGGGTCGAAGCTCATTACGGTATTGACTATGTATTAATAAAAGTGGATAGCGAACAGATTTTAAATCTTCTTAACTCGCACTTTGGTATTTCAGAATTTGCAAGCAACTACTTATATTACAAGAATCCTAATTTTTCAGCTAAAAGCATTAAACTAAGCTCAATATTTTTTGCTTCTTTCTTTATTGTAACTTCAATTTTAACACTAACAGAGAAATATACATATTTTGCTTTGATGTTGATATTTATAATCGGATGTTCTAGTTATTTATTCAAGTTTATAGCTACAATTTTTAACTTATGTGAAACCTCCAACCAAAAAGTGGATTATAGTAAGCTGAATGAAGAAGATTTTCCTATATATACTATTTTATTGCCTGCTTTTAAAGAAAGTGCAGTGATAGAGCAATTGATCGAAAGCATTGAAAGTTTGGATTATCCAAAATCGAAATTAGATGTGAAGCTCCAGGTAGAAAGTGATGACCAGGAAACGCTAGCAGCTATAGAAAAGTACACTTTACTACAGTATTTTGAAGTAATAAAAGTGCCTCATTCTTTGCCTAGAACAAAAGCCAAGTCATGCAATTATGCTATGAGCTTTGCTAGAGGAAAGTATGCAGTAATATATGATGCGGACGATAAACCAGACCCATTGCAGTTAAAAAAAGCACTGATTGAATTTAATAAGGGCGACGATAAGCTTGCCTGTGTACAGGCGAAATTAAATTACTATAATTGTGATTATAATTTTCTCACAAAATCCTTTTCTCTGGAGTATATGAACTGGTTTCAATACTTATTACCTGGATTCCAAAAAATGAACATGCCAATGCCTTTGGGTGGTAGCAGTAATCATTTTTCAGTAAAAATTCTAAAAAAATTGTTTTTCTGGGATGCTTATAGTGTTACCGAAGATGCTGACCTTGGTTTGAGACTTGCGCAAATGGGATATAAAACCAGGATGATTGACTCAGAAACGTTGGAAGAGTCACCAATTGCTGTATTTGCTTGGATTAAGCAAAGAGCGCGCTGGATCAAAGGCTATATGCAAACTTATATTGTTCATTTAAAAAATATAAAGTCTCTTCATAAACACACTGGATTTAAGGGAATTTTGCTATTGAATCTTTTTGTTGGCTCTGCAGCTTTTATATTTTTTACTACTCCATTTTTACTGCTTTCATTGATATTAACTAAAGTTTTAAATGAATTATTTTTGTACTACTTTGTAGTGGTATACGTTACTAACCTGATTCTTTTGGTAATAGCTGTCAAACAGCAAAAGATGCCTTTTTATATTTATATAGTATCGATATTTTTTCCGGTCTATAGTCTGCTACATAGTGTTGCAGCTTTTCTTGCCTTGTGGGAATTTATTTTTTACCCTGAGCGATGGAACAAAACTCAGCATGGTTTATGGAACAAAAGCAATCAAAACCTGTAGCTATTTGGCTTTTTCTCTGCTGTATTATGGTAATTCTCATGGTGGGGATTGGTGGATTTACCAGACTTTCAAAAGCAGGATTGTCAATCACGGAGTGGAAACCCATCACTGGAACATTGCCACCACTGAGTGAACAAGATTGGCTACAAGAAAAATTAAAATATGAAACTACACCTGAGTATAAAGCATTCAACTATGGTATGAGTATGGAGGAATTTCAGGCTATATACTTAATAGAATATGTACACAGATTGGTTGCAAGACTAACAGGTTTAGTTTTTGTCCTGCCATTTATATATTTTACATTAAGAAGAAAAATATCTAAAAAGGTAGTGATAAGGCTATTTGTGGCATTATTATTTGGAGCTTTACAAGCTTTTGCTGGTTGGTATATGGTTAAAAGTGGTTTAGTAACTGAACCTCATGTTAGCCACTATAGGCTTGCACTTCACTTATTATTAGCATTAATTGTCTTTGCATTATTGTCATATCAATTTTTTGATTACCAAATCAGGCCAAAGCAAACTAAACTTAAGATTAGTAGTGACACTATATACTACACAGGGATGATTTTAGCCCTAATTGTAATACAAATAATTTTCGGTGCGTTTGTTGCGGGATTAAATGCTGGTTTGATTTACAATACCTTTCCACTAATGGACGGACAAATTGTTCCAGAAGATTTATTTTTCTTACACCCTATATGGCTGAATATCTTTGAGAACAAAGCGACAGTACAATTTATACATCGAGCACTGGCATTGCTAATACTAGCTTTGGTAGTAATACTCACAGTAAAAAATGCTAGCGTAAAACCGGTATATATTATGCTGCTCTCCGTCGTCATTCAGATCATTTTAGGTGTAATTACTCTATTATTGCACATACCGATAGCCATTGCCATAGCTCATCAAGTGTTTTCATTTATCTTGTTTGGGTCAAGTTTATACTTCTTGTGTTATTTAAGGAAGCAGACTACATCACCAATCTGCACATTTTTTCCTTCTTGAACGAGAATATTTTTTATCACCATTGCTGCTTCAGCACATATGATATTTTCCATTTTCATTGCCTCCACCACAAATAAAGGTTGTCCTGTTTCCACCTGATCTCCTATATTTACGTGCAACTTAACTAATAAGCCAGATATTGGGGATTTTACAGCATCTGCTGAAATCCCTTCTGTTTCATTATTTAGCATTAACCTACTTAATTCAGCTACATGAGGCTTAAATATACAACACTCAGCTTTCATGCCTGCATGTCTTATGAAGTATTTGCTGCCTTGTTTTTCTACTTTAAGTGTTATATCGGTATCATCGTTAATCGTGATGTTTAGCAACCTATAACTTGATTTCCACTTGCCTACTACAGAGTATGTATTGTGGTTATATACTGTTGTTAATATATTATCTTGATATCTTGTACTTACGGAGTACTCATTGTCATTTATATTCACTATGAATAAATCTCTTGCACGTTCACCTGCCATCCGAGTAGCTGATACTGGTGCCCCTTCTTTTTTACTAGATTCCAGTGTCACGCACTGGAATGACACCTGAGGTGTTTCATTTACTGCTTTATAATGGTACCTTTCTTCATTTTCCAAATGAACATATAACGCAGTGAAAATAAATATTTTAATACACTCCTCTGTAACAAAATCGCCGTGAAACCCACTAGGGTAATGATCTGGAATGAATCTCGTATGGAGCTTTGCTGCGATAAAATTTGGGTGATGGAAGATGGATTCTAGAAATTCTATATTATTTGTTACTCCTTCTATATAGCATTCAGACAATGCTTTTTGCATTCTGCTGATCGCTTCTACTCTATCTTTTCCATATGTTATAACTTTTGCAATCATTGAGTCATAGAACGTGCTAATTTCTGAACCGCTAGCTACTCCATCGTCTATTCTTACATAATCATTTCCACTAGGTTTATCGTAATATTTTATTCTTCCGCTGGAAGGGAAAAATTTCTTCGATGGGTCTTCAGCGCAAATTCTACTTTCTATTGCAGAACCAGTAAGTTTAATATCATCCTGATTGAATCTCAATTTCTCTCCACAGGAAGTTCTAATCATTTCTTCTACTATGTCTATTCCAGTTATAAATTCTGTTACTGGATGCTCAACTTGCAATCTCGTATTTACCTCAAGAAAATAGAAGTTTTGGTCTTTATCTACAACAAACTCAACAGTGCCTGCTGAAAAGTAACCAACCTGCTTTGCTAGAGAAACACATTGGACATACATTTTTTGTCTTACTTCTTCACTAATGAATGGACTTGGCGTTTCTTCTATTATTTTCTGATTATTCCTTTGTATCGAGCATTCTCTTTCTCCAAGACACACTATATTGCCATATTTATCTGCTATGATTTGTATTTCAATATGTCTTGGCAACTCTATATATTTCTCTATAAAGATACTGCCATCCTTAAAACTTTTCTCTGCTTCATTTGTTGCTGATGTGAACGCTAGTTCAATTTCTTTTTTGGAATTTACAATTCGCATTCCCTTGCCACCACCGCCTGATGCAGCTTTAAGCATAACGGGAAAACCGATCTCTTCAGCAACTTGAGCTGCGTGGGCAGCATCGCTGATCTTACCCATATATCCTGGCACTACATTCACTCCAGCTTTTCTTGCAGCTTCTTTTGCTGTTATTTTGTTGGCTGTAACTTCTATTGTTTCTGCACTGGGACCGATGAAGTCTATATTATGTTTTTGAAGAGCACGTGGAAAATCTGGATTCTCTGCTAAAAAACCATAGCCAGGATGAACTGCCTCAGCACCTGTTTCAACTGCTACTTCACATATTTTTTCAATGTTTAAATAACTGAGGCAAGATGGCGAAGGGCCGATATATCTTGACTCATCTGCTTGTCTTACATGCACAAAATTTACATCTGCATCCGAATATATGCATACACAAGATATACCCATCCTACGAGCAGTTCTGATAATTCTGCAGGCAATCTCCCCTCTGTTTGCTATTAAAATTTTACTATACTTCTGTTTTATCATCTTATCAGTATACTTTCTTAGCTTAAGAAAGTAAATTTCTATATTATTGCCTACAAGTACTTTCTAGCTTCACCTAGCAGGAGCTCTGAAAAGGCTCTCATTACTAGCAGACTCCATTGGAGTGTCTATATCATTCAAATCGTACACCTCACCAGATACTTTAGATGACAGATATGCAACCCCACCAGAAGCCATTGTAACCACCGAGGCCAATGCAAGAGCTTGAGAAGATAGATACAGAAAATATAAAGAAAGACACAAAGCAGCAATACAAGCTATAGCTCCTACTATATATAAGCACAGGCGAAACTTCTGATTACACATAAGACTATCTTTTATGCCTGCAATTTCTTTTATTTCCTTCCTAACTGTTTTACTAACCCAATCGAGAGGAGTCTTTTTAGATTTATCTAACGCACACCTATTACACAATGCGTCCTTAACATAGCTTTTGACATTCTCTAATTTTTTCGAATCACTGTTTGGGTTAGTTTTTTCAGGTTCCAAATGCTTGAATATTCCTTTTACTACATCCGGTAACATTCCCATCTTTGCTGCTATATGAAATGGATTTTCTTGATCGTTATTGAGTTCTAATAGACGAGCATCACTTTCAATACTTTTCTTGAAAATGGACAAGAATTTTTCAACGTTTCCTATTCTTGCAGCTAGATGCAAGATATTATCTGCCCGCACTTTTTGTTTTGTTTTATCAAATGGACCAGTGTAACGCCAATTGATATCCGCTTCATTATCTGAGAGCAATTTTGCTATATCTTCAATCATAATGTACCCACTGCTTAACCAACACTAAATTATACAACACGATTTATTAAAAATAAATAAAATTTAATCTCTCAGGATAAATAAATTCCACATTGTTACAAACGTGGATTTTGGTTATCATAGCCTATACTTTACTGTAACAATAACATGCCAGACGTAGTCACGAGATTCGCTCCATCGCCAACAGGGTTTTTGCATATTGGTGGGGCCCGCACTGCGTTATTTAATTGGCTCTATGCAAAGCATCATGGTGGCAGGTTTTTGCTAAGGATTGAGGACACCGACAGAAAACGTTCAACGCAAGAAGCAATTGATGCAATTATAGAAGGGCTAAAATGGCTCGGTGTGAATTATGATGGAGAAATAGTATATCAGTCAAAAAGAATAGAGCGGCATAAAGAAGTAGCAAACCTTTTAGTTGAGAAGGGTAGGGCGTATCACTGTTACTGCCCTGAAGATGAAGTTGCAGAAAAGAAGGCAAAAGCAAGAGAAGAGGGCAAGATATACAAGCATAAATGTACTACAAAACCTCCTTCTTGTCATCCAAGTAGCCGACACTGGGATCCAGAAAAAAATATGTGGTCACGCGCTGGAATGACATCTGGTGTGAGGTCAGTTATCCGTTTCAAAGTGCCAGACTCGCAAGAGATCGTCATTGATGATAAAATATACGGCCAAATCAAAGTAAGTAGCGAGCAGCTTGATGATATAGTGATCTTACGCTCTGATAACACTCCAACATATATTTTTGCCGTAGTGGTTGACGATCATGATGCTGGAATAACTGATGTAATACGTGGCTCTGACCATCTCACTAATACTTTTAAGCAGCTGCTAATATACCAGGCTCTTGATTTTGATGTTCCACGTTTTGCGCATGTGCCGCTTATCCATGGGGAAGAAGGGAATAAGCTATCCAAAAGGCATGGTGCCACAAGCGTTTGCGATTATGAAAAGATGGGAATATTGCCAAAAGCGATGCGTAATTACTTGCTGAGACTTGGCTGGAGTCACGGCAACGATGAGATTATTAGCGATGAGCAAGCAGTAGAGTGGTTTAATTTAGAAAGCATCGGTCGTTCACCTGCACGGCTCGATTTCAAAAAACTGGAGCATTTGAATAACCACTATATTAGTAATATGAGCAATGAAGATATTCTGACTCTAATGCTTAGAGAAAATACTCTAACTGACAAAAAAAAGGGCTATTTACTGCAGGGACTGACAGAACTGAAAAAAAGAGCAAACTACCTGACCGAATTGTTGGATTTAGCAAAATTTTATATTCAAGATCCGCCACTTGATTTAAGTGAAGAGGCTGAGCAAATCGTTAAATCTAACCTCGATATAATCAAGTTACTTGCGTCATTTCTCTCGAATATCGGTGATGAAAATTGGAATAAGGGTTTTTTATCTTCTCAGATCAAGGAATGTGCAAAATCACATGATATGAAAATAAGCGGTGTATACCACTCATTACGTGCCCCTATAACTGGAGTAATGGATGCACCTGGAATCATTGATATAATGGTGATTCTTGGTAAAGACGAGTGTATAAGGAGATTGCAAGAGCTAAATGCAAAGACTACTTGACAAACCTTGCCAGCCCCCTTATCATGAAAGTGAAGCTATTGTATTTGCTTTCGCCAATCTGCAGATTAAAAGGTAAGGATTACTTAATGTATCGGCGTCTTATGTTCAATTTTTTGCAGTATATAGATACTGTATGTCTTTACAAAACTTCATCTACATCTAGATTTTTATCTAAATAAGCTGAACGCGCTTACAAAGCGTTACAAGACATCAAAAAATGCCAATACTCGACAAAGATAGTAAAAGACTAGCTAACTCGGGGATTCTTTGTCTTTTTTTCTGCTTGGTAAACTTCTTAAACATTTGCAGCGTAGGTTAGTTGCAATTAAAAGCAGCTGAATTTCGCTTGTCAAGCGTTTAAAACATAAAAAACGCCAATATTTTAAAGCGGATAATAACCACGGGGCTTCTTTTGCCTTTTTTTTCATTTGGTAAATTTCTTAAACATTTATAGCTAAACGACAACCGTCATCCCGCTACGTGTTAGCGGGATCTCTTGTTAGCGGATGAGATACCGCGAATGAATCGCGGTATGACGGTTCGCGGTGGAATGACGATAACTTCGTCATTCCACTATGTGTTAGCGGCTAAGAGATACCGCGAATGAATCGCGGTATGACGGTTAAGTAGGGTGTCATCCCAGTGCCCAGACACTGGGATCTAGCCTTTTCATAATCATTAGAACGTTGTATTTTAACGTAAAACATCTATTTTTATGCTTACCAACTTAATAAAATTCCTGGATCCCAGTGTCTG
>JABFOX010000359.1:0-17598 GCA_022817665.1 Axea sp. ZL-2020
AAGATTTTTAATGTTTTTTTTTTTTTTTTTTTTTGTTTTTTTTGATTGTATTTATTTTTGAAATATTTGACCTCTGTTAGACTTTTTATACATTCTATATACGAAACATTTTATTTTAATTAAAAATTGAGTTTCATTTTTGAATATAAAGAATATTATTTTTCAATGATATTAAATGAATTCATTTAATCTGTAGAAAGGGTGATTAATTAATCACTCGGTTTCTTAAGTTTAATATTAAAATCTAAATCCGTATCAAATGTAATTTGGATATGTTCTGTTTTACATTCGTGTAAAATTAACTTTTATAATTTAATACTGTGTTTACATTAACAACTAACAAATCATATAAATTGCTTATATTTATAACTAATTAGACTTAAAATGTATAACATACATTTCCTTTATAATAAATGAATAATTTTAAATCGTACCTATAACAACAAACTAAATTATAACACGAAACTAATTAAACATTCAACACAAGTTATTGTAAAGTAAATATCAATCAATAGCATAATACAGAGATCTTTCTTACAAATAGACTATTATATTCGCTTATAATATATTATCGATATAATATGATATCGAATATAATAAAATTTATTGTTTTTACAAATTTGAAATGAATTTAATTATAAACTAAATTCTACATCTGAAAGCAGTTATTGTAATATCAAAATAAATTTTATATCAGGTATAAGACTGTATCTTTTTACGACTGATCTTGTTACTCTGTGTCTACAGCATCTCTTGAAATTGTACAGGCTGAAACGAGAAGTATTTTCGTCTATAAAAGTTGTCGATATACATATGAGTGAAATTGAAAGTAGAAATAAATATTTCAGTGTGTGTTTATTTAATGTATGTTATCAACACAACAAATGCTTTATTTGAAAATAAGTTTTTGTGAATAATGATCAGTCAGTAAAAATTGTACAGTATAGAAAACTTTGTTTTCTGATATTAATAAGTAATCTAATATTGCAATTTGATATTTAGTAGGATAAGCACAATTATATTTTATCCTCTGTGATCGTTGTGGGATAAATTGAACCAAGTGTTTACAGAATTCCTGTAATATGTTAAACCGTTCTTCTTGTAATAAATTCCGTAAATCAATTTTATTGGGATTATTACGTGATGTTATTTTGTTTTCCAGCTCACGTCAAATATATTCAATTCAAAAAACTTATGTCTGGTGACTGACGGGACGTTTCTAATACTTTAGAACAATTTTAAAGTAACTACCTATTTGCTATTTAGAACGTATATTTCGAATTGTTATCAGCACACAGTTTAAAACCTCCATTTTTCCTGCGCTTTCGTTAAAAATGTTTGTCAGGGTATCCAAATATTTCCATTTATTCATTTTATCATCAATAAACATTAAATTGCCTAACTTAGCAGCAGATACGCATCCCTATACTATCTGTGATCTTCCAGTGAATTTCACTGTTGGTCGAAAATTTGTAAGGTCCATTTTAACGTTTGGTTATTCAAATTATAATTTTTTCATCAGATAATTTTTTTCTATCTAATGATGTTTTGGCCCAATTTTTATCCAATTAAATGTCGATCCGTCTGTAAATTGAATGGCTTTTTAATATTTAAAATTCATGTTTAAATACATGTCTCACTGCTGATTCACTAATATCATTTCGTAAATATTTCTTTAATCCAACAGTCAACTTTGATCTGACAAATTATCCATCGCTCTTCTCTCACATTTAACATTTTATCACGTTTTGTTTTTACTTTATATAATTATATATATTACTTTACTTTATATAATTATATAAGATCTTCTCTTTTATATTCTTGTGATAGTGTATTTCATACTTCTACTCCTATTAATAATTTTTGCTATTTGATTTAAATTGAAACTTTTTGTAGTACAAAATACCAATCGCATGTTCTTCAGGAACCATATGTCGCATTCTTATAATATACTCTTCATATGAAAAAATAATCTTTAATAGAAACATCTGAATAAAAGTTTAAACAAGGGATAGTTAACTGATAAACAAAAGAACATCAGCGATACTCCAATATATTACAGTATTACCAACGTGTGTGATTTTTACTGATTGACACTCATCCTTTTTGACGATTGATAATTGTCTCATTCATATTACCTTACAACTAACGTGAATACTCATTAACGGAAGGTTCATCCAAGCTCTCGATTAACCTGAAAATAATGTTTTTTACGTGGAAATAATTAATTCTTATATTATATCTGAAATTAAGTGTACTAAGAATAATTTGATACAAAAAAAAATTTAACGTGACGCGAAAATGAAACAGAAATACACACACACATATATAGATATGTGTTTATAGTTTTAATTTTTCATAAATCTGCTTTTTCATATATTTTGTGGTATAATAAGATGGTTCATATGAGACAGGTCATGCGAATAATAAATATAACATTAATATTTTATACAATTTTCATTTCTTTATCACTCGTAAAATTGTATTAAAGAGAAAACACTGTAATCATCGTTTTGAATGTAATCAAACATAGATTAAGTATGATAAAAGTTAAAGAATAATTAACACAAGATCTTGGTGCTTCTGTGCAAAATATTATACAAGTGCGAATTACTAAACACCTTTTATTATTTGAACTTGTTGTTTTTAAATTAATCTCTTGATGTAAAATTTTACATCAGAGTAAAGTGTAATATACTGAACTGACTTGATTATGGTGTTTCAAGTTAATCAACATACCTGTGTTTCACAATTATGTTAGGATAAAATAACATTAACGTAAGAGTGATTAAGAAAATAGTTGAATTTAATAGTAAATATCTTTTAATTAAAAATTATATTTTCAATTTTGTACATATTAATTTTGATTTCATAAAACTAATTAATTTTTTCTAAACCAATGCATTGTAAAAGAATAATTAAAAAGTATATTTTGATGTCTGTTTTTTAATTCAAAGCATTTGTTGCACAGCAATAAAATATATATACAATGGCTCTACGTAATTTAGTTGCAAAAATTTAGCAGTGGATATAAATTCTGTTTGTAACAATTTTTTTAAAATTATTCAATTAAAAAATAGCCGTTAAATGCTCATTCTGAATAATTTATTTTTTATATTAAGCAAATATATCTTTAATGTTTTGTTATTATTGAGAGTAAAGACAGCTATTTTATGGAAATTTTCATGAAATTTTGTGAAAACTGGATTGTACAATATGTAACAGAATTCTACATTTCCTTTGTCAGCGTGTGTGATTTTTTTATTTTATTACCTTAATACCGCAAAACAGCAATGAAAGAATAGAGCAGAGAAATTAAGACTAAATATGTTTCACTTAATATACTTGTATATGTTGTTATTTAAAACTATTAAAATGAAACAATTATAATTTTAACAAGTTTTATTTATCATCAGTATAGAAACATTCTTTCGAAAGAAATTTAACGTTCTTTCGTTATAATAATTATTAGTAATTATGAATTACTTTTATATAATTACGCACAGATTACATGTATAACTTATATATGACTAATACATAAAATTCATGTGTCCTACATATATGTGTATATATATGTAGGACATACATATTATGTATGTCTATAATGTAAATATGATTCATCATTCGTAGCTTTTGTTTCCATATTTTTGTCTAATTTGGCAAAAGTCACCATTCTTTGTACTATTAAGACTACTGCTAGAAACATGAAGACTTTTTTTTATTAAGATTGCATAATCAATTTTGTTTAATGTTTCAGATTGGAAAATTCAATATTTCTGTTTCTCCGTTAAGAAAATATAAAGTTCCAATAATATTGTTTCTCCGTAATTTTAAAATGGTAGATAAAATACTGTAAAGAATGTTAAGTCTTTTAACTATTTCCTTTTCACATTTACCCGATGATTTATCATTCACTGCTTCAATAATTTTTACTTTATGCTTAATGTATAAGTGATTTAATTTCCTACCCGGCATCAATGTGAATGATTAATACCGAACTGAGATTAAACGTGTAGACGGAATTTAGTATAAGATGGGAAAACAGTATTTGGAATGCTTAAAATACTTTTTTTCTTTATAAAAATTTTAATTCTGCACGGAAATTTAAAAATAAATTATTACTTTAAATTATTTTAAAGGAATAATTATTGAAATATAAGTTTACAATATAATCGATTTCTTTATACATTTCTTTAATTATTTAATCATATACTTACAAACAACGAAAACATCAACTTTATTGGTAATTTTTTAAATATTTTATTTATACGCTTTAAATAAAACTATAAATTATAATGATTCATATTAAAGTTCTATTGCAATTGAACAAATCATAGAATAATAATATACCTACTCTAAATATTCAGATGTTAAACTAACTTTAAGAAATTTGGATTATTCATTGACAAAACTCATACAAATCATATAAGATTCATGTTTACGTGGTACAAAAAGATATATTTTTCTAATAACCTACTGCAAATTCATATACAATTTTCGTAGCTCACAGATCATCTACATAAGAGTTTATGGTTCATATCAGCATGATTTATATATAACTTTTCATATAACTGGTTTCCGATTCAGTTATATTCCAAAAAATCATGATTTTCATCATTCTAATTTCACTTAAAATAGGTGGGATGTTTATTCAAATTACAGATAACCTGACTTCAATCTCTTACAAATAAATATGTAATAAAATTCTCTTTTAATTAAATAAAAATCAAGTAACACTATATGGAATGTATAAATGATAAGATTATATTATGGGAAATATTTTGTCGAATACATGATATACATACAACATATGTAGCATTTGTATGACACATATCACCCATATTTGAATTATGTGACTTATGTGAACTGAATATGAATCAAATAAATTGCATACCTTGTTGATATATTACTATTATTTTTTTCATGTAAGCAAATATGAAAATAAATACACATATAGATTTTACGTCGTTCACAATCTTTTTACATTTTCTCATTTTATTCTGATATTTATAAAATAGTTAGAAATATTTATTTTTGCGTTATGTAATAATTTTTTGTTGTTATGTACATTATACCAAATTATACTTGCCATATTAATTGTAACTGAAAAAAGTAATGTATGAGAAGGGTAATAGTATATCTCGTGGTAATAATCCGCAGCTTTGGTATCATACCCTTACCATTTTTTTACTTGCTTGTTACCCGATAATTTTCTGACGGTTGCTAACACTTTACCTTATTGATGGCATATTGATTATCACCACGCAAGTAATAAATATTTTCTAAGATTATGTTGTATAATTTTTTATTAATTTATAAATATAAATAATACACGGATAAAAATATGTACACTAATAATAAATAATTTATGGATGTATCATCAACACATATTAATCATTTAAATTACTGTTTGTATTCATTATTTATTCATTATTTATTATGTGTACTATTAAATTGAAAAATAAGATATACTTCGAAAAAATTGCACGAATACCATTAATTTAATCCATTCAGACATATCGAAAAGCATCATGGTATGCATAAATAATACGAAATATTAATAATAAAATATTGTTGGCTGGGTTAAAATAATAATCGCTAACTGTTGTCTTTAATTACATAATATTTATAAATATATGTCTGTAGGATCCAAAAAATCCGTAAGAATTCTATGTAAATTCCTGATACATTAAAATATATAAAATAACAATTTTAAGAATCACTTAGAACTAAAAAGATAATTATACAGACTACTTATTACTCATATGTTCAAAAACATGTTAACAAATATAATCAAATTTATATTGGTAATGTAATTAACGACCAAATTTCCTAACAATTATTTTATTTATTTAATTTTATTAATTTTACCTGTTCAAAGTTATATAAAAAACTGACAAACAGGACGATTACATTAACAAAAACTATTTTGAATAGTTGAATTAATTTTTGACATATCATTATCATACATAAAATAATTTGATAAGGACCAACACAAAGGTCGAAGCGCCGTTGTGTTATTATAGTCTTGAAAAGGTAAAAAATTAATAAAATTAACAATATTAATACTTGTCAAACTAACGTTAAAATTTTAGCCATAATTAAATTTAAATGACCGTCGAGTTTCATATAACTTAATATGAGTCACATTTTTAATTAATTAATATTTTATTATTAACTACTATATTTTGTTCAAATAATTTGAAAATAAATTAATTTAATTTAATACATTTAAGTGACAATAAGGTATACAATAACGATGAAATAAAATTAAAGTTTGCCATTGACCGATATTGCGTCTCGCTATACAATTATTATGCAATTATTCATTTTAATGAAAAACTAAATTTATTGGACGAAATAAATCTAAACTTCTGAGATGTGGTGATCTTAAAAAAAAAACTCGATTTTTTAATGTATTACAGAAGACTAAACGATGACCAATAAAATTACACATGATAAATAACCAAGCTACTCGCCACATACTAGAATTTATATTATGCTGTAGTTGAATGTACTACGTCATGCTTAAGTGTATAATGACCTAACATGTGATAATATATATTGGCTATGCGAGAAGCTTATAAGTTGTACTACTTGTTATGTATCTGGAGAATTATTGTCAGAAAGATTATTTATTATTAAACATTTTGTAGTCTCACTGTTCTTGCAGACAAAACCTTGTAAAAAATTAAATAAATTAATTTTTAATAATAAAGATAAATATTATATAACATTTTGTAATGAATCATTAATTTAATGTTATTTCGAAAAACAGAATTAATTAACGTTTTAAAACATAGGAAACATATACTGATCATATGTTTTTTTTTTTTTCAACAAAATAGCAATTTATCAATTAAAAAACTAATTTGTATTAATTACAGAGGCATCTATGATAATTATAAAAAAGTGTTTCGCATAAATCTTACGTATTTTTTGCGGGATTCGATTCTGCGATAGAAAATGAGGATTCTCATTTGAAATTACAAAATTTCCCTTGCCTCAACCTCAGATGTCTCTTGAAAACATTAAAGGTTTATTTGGAATATTTTTTAAATAAAATGCTTATTTCAGATATTCCAAGTTTTTAACTTAAAACAGTCATCATGCATATATATTTGTTCTTCAGATTTCATCAATCTTTTCTAAAACAAATGATATATTATTAAATATATAAATAAGATATTGTCACTATATGTTTATTTTTATTGTGAAAAATTCAGATTAATTTATATTTCAACACAGAACGTACATGAAATTCATATATGGATAATGTATAAATTATATACGACTAAACACATCACTCTTAATAAATATCACACATACCATACATTATATATCGCGTGTATAATTTATATATTTCATATCTTACACATATGAACTATGTATGATTCATATATGATTCTTATAATTACGAAATGTTGTACTCTTATTAAATTATCATCAGTTATTATATTAACGTTGATTGCACAAAATCACTAATAATATACACATATTCACAAGAGCTCAGTTATTTCGACTTTTACCAGTTATATTAAAGTCTACAAATATACTTCAGAATAAAATATGCTGTATTTTCAAATAAATAGAGTTCACTTGTTACATAACATTTACCCGCATTCGTAATAATTGTTTCAACACTGCATGCATTTGATATGAACAAGTTGCTAAATTTTTTAATCTTATGAGTCTGAGTCATTCCATCGATACATATTGCAATAATTATTAGACCGACCATCTCATTTAGTTCTCGGACAAATGGTCAGCATTTGTTATTCAAGTAAATCACTGCTATACTTGGCAAAGTTGTGCATACCCTCCTCTCTTTCTTTCTTTAAAACATTCCTCTTGAGCTATACCATTCCGGACCCTCCACCTTACTTACTAACGCTTTTTATATATGACTTCTTGTTACATACGTGTATATTTACCTCATGTCTACATTCAAGTGCTTTATACGTGAATCCTTTGGTTCTCTTATTTTACAAACACAAATGTGGTTTCTTTTTTGCAAGCTGGCATTTTTCTTTATTGCGACTATGGATTATTAATCTCATGAAAAGCTTTCATTAACTCCGAAAAAAATAATAAATGAATTATTTTCAACTTATGTGCAGTAATATTTCGCATGCCATATTTAATGTACACATTTATACGTCAGAATGATGTGTTTCTAAGTCTTTATTTCAAACGTGGAAAATGACATCACTTTTTATTCCATTGTCGTGAAACGCTTAACGTTCTTGTTTAATTTTCGTTATTTATTTGGAAAAACCAAAACCTGAAAATTCACTGTTCACTCCCATGATGTTGGTATTAAGTTTTTACTTATTTTAGTTAACCGACTATAACGCCATCTCGTATAACGTCCAGCTTTCTTTCAGTGTCATCTCAAATCCAAATCTCTTATGGAATTGGGAAAAATTACGACTCCGTAAATGAAATCCCACAGTTATATGGACGTCCTGGAGTCCTGAAATTGCAAGCGCCAGCTTGAAATACGAGTTGTGGCTAAATTACCAACCCCTTCTATATCATGCAAGCGTGAAAACTGATTCAAATGTTCAAGTTACATAGATGTCCTAACTTTTCCCTATGTGTAGCATCATTTGTTTTATAAATTTGTTTTGAAGAATTATAACTCTAGACAGTAGTATTTCTCATATGGCTCTGTTTTATGGAAATATGAGCTATTCAAAATTAAGGTGTATAATGCATAACAATTATTATCCATAGTTCGTCAATTTTTTTAGTTGAACGCATACAGCTATGCTTAATTTTATGCTTTCAAAATAACTTTTTATCATTTTGTCATGAACATTTATTATTGTATTATTTAGCTGATATATTACATTTCTTGATAACAAGCGTATTCATTACAAGGGATGTAGTATGTTTGTATTTCAAAGTTTAATTACGAGATTTTGAACTATAATATTTTACGTTGTCATGTGTAGTAAATCCATTTCCGGCAGTTCACTTTTTAATCAAATAAAACCTTGGTAAAATTTCTCGAGGTCATTTGAGATAATCATATCTGAGTCAAAAATTGTTAAACCATAATATTACTATCTAAAACATAAAAGTAATATTTGAGATATGCGTAGTAATTAAGCAATTATTGTGGTTAACTCATATGTCAATAAATACAGAGGATTTTTTTAAATAATATATCAAACAAGTAGCGGTTTTGAATAAATAGGTTTCAGTTTAAATTTACAATTAAAATATTTTCAATAGAATCATAAAAATCATTTGAAAAATATGATATTATTCATAAATATTTATTTAAAATTGAGTTTTATATTTTAGAAATATTTGTTTAATAGATACATAAGAAAATTAATAAATTAGAATTAATTGATAAAACCAATCATTAAGCGGATATATTTTCATTTTAAACTTTACTTGAATTTATTTAAAAGATAACTATCATTATAAATAACTATTTCGTTTCTAGTACAACTGTATAATTCCAAAACAAATACAAACGGACTAATATTACAGGGAATACAAATTATAAAAAATAGTGCAATAATACACTATTTAGTGTTCTGAACAGTTGTTTAAAATATTGAATTAAACATATTAAAAATATATAATATAATATTTTTTTATAAAAATATTGGATATCTATAATAAAAGGCAACTCACACATTTTTCAAAGTACTTTATTGATAGAACTTTCTAAATGAATAATCTTTGACAAAAAATCTTTCTAAAGAGATAAACAATAATTAGGCAACGTTTGAAAATTGCTTTTTGATATTTAGTGAAAATGTCAGAATTTACTCAAACAATTTTAAGTGACTTGTATAGACAAATCTCAATATTTCGGTATAACAAGTCAAATAAAATCTATCTTGTGTTACAGGTAAGGTCTGAACTGATGTTTCCAAATTTTCCGGGCGAATGTTTTTGACCACTGAGTTACTGTGGCAATAACTGTTAGATCTAATTTGTAGCGAATAAAATTTTCGAATACTGTATTATTTGAAAATTAGAAAGCAATGAAAAATATTACGAAATTTTATTGAACGTTTTTATTTATTATAACAATTCATTTGAATAGTGATTAAAATTAAACTGACAAAAAAAGTGTAGAATATATTATTAATCATATAGAATACAGTTAAACTTGAAAGTATTGTTAAAGTTAAACACTAAAAGATACAAATTTAGAAATAAAATGTCTTATTTTGTAATATTTTATCACTAAATTAAATACTTAATGTAATTTTTATTTTTGCGAATTCAAAATTGTATTAAATATTTAAATTAATGACAAAATACTATAAAGTGAGTTTATGTCATTGATGCATTTGTAGTTATTCACTTTAATTGTATAATTTTTGTTTTTAATAAAGAAGATTGGAATACATATATTGGAATAATTTATTTAATTCCAGGTTATAATATTTTAATACAAAGCCCACTTGTAATCGATCAAGAAATCTGGCAAATCGTGGTCGATCGTTTTGGGTGGTGCATTTAGGTAATCTTATTATTGAACCGTTTAACGCATTAATTCACGATTTGGTGTTTCGATGTTGTCAAGTATACTACTCAAGACTCACGCTACTTTAAGGTGATGCATCGTTTTTTGATGGCAAAAAACAGCACTTTATGGTCTTTATTTTTCGTATTACTGTTTAGTGTTTTACAGTTTTTACTAACGGCTATAAAAAGTACATACATTGAACAAAAAAACGTATTTTTTATAAAAATTAAATACAAAATAGCGCAGTAAGGACCGACTGTGTAAAGCTCCTCTAACTAAAGTTGAAATCTTATCGCCAGAATTAATTGGCACTAAGTCAGCTGGAACACAAAATATTTGTTTAAACTAGTCCTTATCGAGTCAGATTTTTAAAATGTTGATTAATAATAAAATGGCGGCCATTTTCGTGCAAATGTTATGTTTTGTTAATAAAATCGTGTTTCAAAGTACTGAAAAAATACTAATTTAAAAAGATCTCTTAAATTTCATATATTTTATGTGAAAACAAAAAACAGAAAGTTATTTGGTTGTGTACTTTTCGAGAAATCTTGGGAATATATGTTAAAAATATAGTTTTGAGATATGAACGTTTAAATTTTGACACCACATTATAACCTGAATAATTAAATTATTTTTCTACTTAGAATGAATTATCCATTCCTGGATAATGTAAGCAACCCTTCTTCTATCAAATGCTGGTCCACAGTTTCTTCATTCTATTGTCTCCTATAAATTTTTGCTTCTTCTATCGCGTTGAAAGCATTACGTTACACCTTACTTAATCAGCACTCGTTTTTTTGTTACGCGTATAAATAACCTCCCTGACCAATATTGACTCTCATAATATTCATTATTTTTAGTAATGACATCATGTCTGTGTTGAATGTACAAATTGCTTAATTAAGTACAATATAAACGATTTTTTCGCAGTAGTTCAATAATACTGGAGTCATAATCTAATCAAGATTGTTAAAGCTTTCCTTTGTATGTTGAGTAAATCATTAAAACACTTTACGAAGTTCACAACTGTAGTAAACATATTCACAAAATTTAAAATTTGGCAGCTGATAGTTTTCGTCAAAAGTATATTAAAATCTTTATTGAAATTCATTTTCCTTGTTACTATTCTCGCAAAACTGTCACCTTTTTTTACTATTGAATTAATGGCGGTTGTGACAGTACCGAAAAATGACAATCTGTTTTATTCCATTTCATATTATATATGAATGTATAGAACAAGCGTATTAAAACAAAAAAAAAAATAACACAAAAGTCATTGACAATTACTTGAATCGATTCAACTGAAGTACTTGAGTGTGCGCCTACCTTTTTCAGTGGATTACACATATTCGTAAAACTCGTTGTAATTTTGTAACTTTGTCAAAGTCTTTTGACTTCTGTGACTAAAAACAAAAATTGAAACTTTTAGTTGGGCGACAAAGGCGGACATTTTCTTGTTACGGTTTGGGTTGAAAATTTAGCCAGCTAGGTTAATCCATACGTAAGTTTTGTTAGTACCATTCATGCGATCATTCCATTAACGGTGGGATGACACGTTGAAGTTCTTAGATGTGACATTTCAAGTGTTCGAGTAAGCTCTTTAAAAGTTTCGACTACAATTGACGGCCCTTATCGGTAATTATTTTCAGTTTGACATCAAATCTCGCTGTCGAGCAGTCAAGGATTGCTTTAGTACATGCTTCGATTGTTATTTTAATGATCGGTATGATTTCTGGCCATCGCATAACTCTATGGATACAAATGAGACAACAGTGAAACTTATTTGATACTGAAGGTAGATCTATTCGGTATGAATACTTTAGAAAAACCATTGATAATGAATATAAAACATTGCCTACTCGACACAACCTTTTAGCACTCTTTGGCCAAGCGAATCGTTCCAGTAAAAATTTTCTTGTAACGTGTATTCTGAAGACCAGTAATTTATGTATGACCACTTATTTTCTTTCTCTGATATAACACTATATAATTCTATAGAAGAGTTCGTACATCTAACTTTACGTAAGTTCAAAGAAGGATTATTTTCTTTTAGAAGCTGTTATAATTCATTATTCTACGACTGTAATTTGAATGTTTAAAATTTCGGGATTTGGATAAATAATTTTGTACGCACTGTTAGATGCGCGAGCATCGTGGCATCGGCCAAATCTTTTGACCGTTGCTTTTCATATTTGGTTTTATTTTACAATCGATCGGCGATTTACTTTTTATCTTTTCGAGTAAAAATTTATTAACAGTTACTTGTAATTCGGTTCTACTGAAATTATTACGAAGTGTTTCAATTTGTAGACACTTGATGGTTGTAAGAATTTCGTAATTGCTTTGACGTACTCATAAAGTGGTTTAGTTAACTACTTTAGTATTCGTTTACACAATAGCGAACATACGCCACTTCAGATTTTCCAAAAACGCATTTTGAATGCTTAATTGTTTAAACGCTCAAATAATATTCGTAGGTATTTTTATGTTACCCTCCGTTTTTTGGAAATTACAAGGATGTCATTTAAATATATAGCAATAAATAAATACCAATTCAGAATGGTTTAAATTGTGATAATCGCTACAGAGGTAAATTTCGTTTTTCCTTCTCTTGACATGTAATGGGCTTTCTCACAGACTTTTCGATGACTGAAACATTCTGAAGGAGAAGAAGAAGCCTCTGGAATTTGGCTTTCACGATTTTACAGTTTTCGGATGAGAGACGACGTGGTCTACAAAAGCATGAAGTGCTCGGTTTTATTTCGATATAATGCTCTGGTGAATGTACGATTCTTTTGTGATCGTTATTTGGACGACGTAGGAAAACAAATAAATTTTGATAATAATGCGAGATTTCACAAATAGTTTTTATTGGTCCACCGAACATTCTGCAATTTTACCCGTTGTTATCAAAACGGTGTTTACATTTGTAAATGGTCAATTTCGAACATCGACAAAATGTTCATAACGTACTAAAAAATCAGTAACGATTATGGGATTATTTATGTCTGCAATCACGAATTTCCAAGTACCCATCAGAAATAACAATTTTGACATTTTTTTTTTTTTCAAATATTTTATGATCCGAATACTTTGTTTGGTTTTCATCATAAATTGTATTCTGTAAACTGTTCCTATCATTCTTTACATCCATTTCATTTAAACATAATTATATTTTGCCGTTTTGATAAAATAGTTTTCGAATGACTATTTCTTTCTATAAATCGCTTAACGTGGTGTTCTCGATCGATAAAATTTGTTGCTGGTAGTGCTTTCATACACTTTGTCCGCCAGTTTTATGATGGAATTTACATCTGTCTGCTAGTATTATATCGCCAGGGTATCTTGTAAATCCATAGAATAAATCCATAGCTTCTGGAGTAGTATTTTCTCTTGCAGGTTTCTCAAGTAAAGCGATTCTATTGTCAATTTCTTCGTTTTAGAAATCGTCATATTTTACTTTCGGTAAACTTGGAGAAGCGACTAATTAATTTGTCTTTAAATCGTATCTGTTCCATCATAATATCGATCATTTCCTCTGCATATAGACTTGACATCGCGTAAATGTACCTAGTCTTATCTGCAATTACACCAGCCAATTCGAATTGTCCATCATATTCAATAAATCGTAATTGTAGATTCCTGAGAGGGAACACCAACTCTTTCACGAATTCTCTCGAAACAATTCGCCGTCATATATATATTTTTCATATATGATATTTCATGATTGTATACATATACTGTAATCGTATTGTGACTATAAAATTCGTTATTCGCGTAACTTTTTTTATCACATTCGATTTACATGATATACATACAAATGTAATAAAATACATTGCTGTTTAAAATTCATAAATTTGTATATTTTTATTAAAGTAGCACGTAATATTATTTATTTTATTTAATAGTGTGTAGATATTGCTATTACTAAATTTATTACAATATTAGATAATTTATTATATTTGTTGCTCTGAAAACATGACAATGTTAATATGTTATGACGATATTTCTTCATATTATTAAGGTTACAAAAAAACTTGTAACATTTTGCGGACAATTTTAAACCGAATAACAAACTCTTTAATCTTAAGAAAAATATTGGTTATTGTTCTTGACAACCTTCTAACAACTGTTATGTAACCAGTAACTGAAAGAATTCCCTTTTAATTGCAGTTTCTCACTCCACATTATGTGGAACTGGTAAAGACTCTTTAAAATTGTTCGGTTTGACTCATTTAGCTTGATATCAAATACATTTCTTGATGTTATCTTCTTTTTTCTGTTTTCTCAAATGATATTGTTGTTGATTCATAGCATTTTTTTTCATTATTCATAGATATTACGTTGCTTATCGTTCTATCTTCAATCTCTAAATCGTTTCTAAAGATATTATATATTGTATGAATAGCATCATGTTCAGTTATGTTATTCAGAGAAATATTTGTATATTTCTTCTTAAAGATATAGCATATCTTCGTTCTTATTCTCGTCGAACACAATATCTCTAGATAAAATAAATTTTCAAAATTTTAGATCACATGAACGATGATTCGATGATTAACCATTATACCATACAAAAATCATTTTCTTGTATTTTTTTATTCTATTTTTATCTAAACTGCTGTGTTAAAATATTTTGTTCATATATAATTCATAAGAAGTTTCGTTATACATTTTGAATTCGATATTTGATTCAAAATATAGACAACAGTATTTACAATTTTGGCCGAAAAACGATGTCCCAATTATGTGGTTTACAACATCAATTTAGCACATTTAACAATGGTTCTATTGTGCATTTTGGTTTTGAAGTATATGAAACTGTTGTCTGAACTTGAATTTCATGAGATGAATGAAACGGAAACATATTTCGATTTTTATATTTCTTACCAGATGTAATTGAAGTCCCTAGTGTCATTTTTAAAAATTAAATAATACTCAAATACTATTGATTCCTCAGATATGGACCAATAAACATCAGAACCTCTCCATATAATGATGCACATGAAGGAATCTTATGTTAGAAAGGAAGTCTATGTCAGTTTTCAAATCGACGAAATGCATATAAAAGCTTAGCTATTTTTGATATATTACCAATCTTTATTTGTCCTAAAATTTCATGTTTCTGAATTGAACTGTATTGAAAATGGTTCAATCTCTCATGCCATAATGATAAATCTGAAACATCAGTTATATATGCCGAATATTTTATAAAATAAAATAATGCAAAAGAAAACCAGCATTAAATTTTTATATTTTACTATATGGGTAATTCCACGAAAATGTAATGCAGTGAAAAATTCTGGTGTTTCAAAAATTCTGAAAATTTACAAATATGTTGTACGCATTGCTGGTGCTCTCTCTGAATTTTTTTAGATTTTTTGAGATTACTTTCTCTGAGTTGAAACGCCTTCATATTTCATTTTTTTTTTTTTTCAAAAACTCATTACTTAAAATCTTTGACCAATTTTAATTCGAAACCTTTTCACGCTAAAACAAAATTCTTGTATACAAAAATCTTTGTTTTGAGGTAGATTTGTTGATAAAAACATAAAAACTTAAAATTCAACAAAACGTCAGTTCCTTTTTATTGAAATTTTTTAATATGTTCTCTTATTTCTCTGGAACATTCCTAAAAATTTTCATATGACGTTTTTTGTGACATAATCTAATATTAATTTTATTCAAACGCGTATCATCAAGAGAGCAAGAAACATCAATGAGTACAACATATCTGTATATTTTCAGAATTTTTTAAATATCACAAGTTTTGCACTATTTTGCATTTTCATGGGATTATTCATTTATAGTTTCCCATTAGCATGTTTTTCTGTGATTTACCTTTTGAACTCATCAGTAATGTCATGTAAATCATTCATGACATTCATGACTACTCCAGTTAGGAGTATCATCCAAATCATTTATATCACAACATACCCAACAAGTTCTTATGAGAAAGAAATTTGGGTTGACATGTTTGAGAAATATACTTATTTGCTATCATTCAGTTATTAACCATAACTTCTTTCTTACAAGGGTTAAGTTATAATACAAATTGTCTAGACGTCCCTACCACCTAGGCGTTTAAAGCCACGGCTTACTTAGCCTTAACAATGAGTTCAAAATGTTAATGACAGAACGAAACTTTATTTTATCTTTATACGAAAATTATTTTTATCTTTATTTTAAGTCTTTATTTAACATCGTTCAGATTGTCCGATTTAGATTCATAATGTCTCTCTCATGAAAGACCTGGTCCCGGTTGGCAAAAATCTCGACTTTTTTTCACAATCATCTCTCGATCTTCGTTTCTTATCACCGAGAATGTTTTGCAATGATAAAAAAAGATGGTAATCGCTCGGTACCAGGTCCGGATTATAAGGTGGATGCAACAAAACTTCCCAACCAAACTCTCGGAATTTTTGGCGAGTCACTACAAACGTGTGTGGTCTGGTGTTGTCCTGATGGAACACAACACCTTTCCTGTTGGTTAATTCTGGCCGGTTCTGGTCAATTTGCTAGACATAAATAATCCAATTTTTGATAGTAGAGGTTCAAATTTAATGTATACTAATATGATAGCAGATCATAATAGATGATTCCTTTTTAGTTCCACCAAATGCAAAACAAAACGTTCCTTGACGTTAGTCCTGGTTTCGCCACAGTTTGAAGCTCTTCATCGCGTCTTGATCACGATCATTTTCACACAATATTATCGTATGTAATTCATTTCTCACCCCCAGTCACCATTCGTTTAAGAAATGGGACGATTTCGTTTCGTTTTGCTAGAAATCATGCCAATGGAATTTCAATCAATCATATTTTTTGCGTCAATACGTGTGGCAGCCGAACATCGAAAATTTGTTGAATCGAGAATATTTTAAAGATAGTTTCAGACTGTTTTTGGTCGGTTTTCGCTTCTGAGCGAAGGTATGACTTTTAACATGCCGGTCTACTTCAATAATTTCCATGTTTTTATCAACAATTTTAACAATCTATTTATGCGAGGTGCATCTTTAATATCGAAATTACCGGAACGGAATCAACGAAATAAAATTTGCGCGTAATTAGTTGTGACAGTATCAGGACTATAA
>JABFOX010000360.1:0-17590 GCA_022817665.1 Axea sp. ZL-2020
ACGATATGGTATCATCCAAAGGACTAACTTATGCCTCGTATTTTTGAATGTTAATTTCTCATTCATCATGTCTAGTTAATTATTTCGTATCGGTTATTTTTCGTTCTTTATTTGTTCAACGTGTTTAAGTTTATTTGACAATTTTGTTGCGTTTGAAAGAATGAATAACGTGATATTGTATATAAGATTTCGAAGAGTTGGAACAATCTTGGGTCGATACCGAGAACCGCTTTCTACAGACGCATTTTTCGCTAAAATCGTATCCCGTGCACGCAAAGAAAGCTTCCCAATCGAAATGGTCAAAATGCTGTTCACGATTTCGATGGTGAAAGCAATCTTTTTGGTGCCTGTTGTTCAGTTTAACGTGCCGAAGAAATGCACGTAAAAATATCTTTTTTACGTTTACTTCGGTGAAAGAAAGAAAGCAAAGTGGTCAAAGCAACAACGTGTTAAACATTTGCATGCTGTTGAAACGAATGTTGCATTCTCGGTTAAATTTAATTTGAATGAGACACGAAAATGTTTATTTTTAAGAAAGAAGCATTTATTTGTATTAAAATAAACGAATATTTTCCTTGTTTTATTAACTTGTTTTGAATATAACACTTGATGTTAAACAACGTACATCTGTACAGTGGCAAAGTGCAAAGCTGTGTCCGAATGGCGTTGGCGATTAGTCCGCCTGCGCTGTGTACGATGAGGGCCTTAAACTTTGCGAGACTCGCGTGGTTTGGGAGCAAAAGGTTGCAAGGGAAAGTCCACGGCGAGTGCATCACCCACGTGTTACTTGGCGCATTCTAACGCTCAAAGTGAAAGACACGAAGCTATTAAGAATGCTACGTGCATAATGAATAAATGAGTATTACATATGTATGCGACAATGGGGCGTTTAATGGCCGACAAGGAACCTTGCGTGCTTTCCGAATGCCAATTGGAAGTCGATTTATTTTTAGCTGGCAAATTATTTGATTCTCAACTTTCTTCGGGTGAATTGGATTTGGAGATTATGGAATTTGAGTATCGATGAATGTTCGGCAGTTTTGGTTTACATACGAGTGCATTTAAAGTCATCTTTGAAAACTAACAAAATTGGTAAAGAAATTTTTTGAGTACTTTAGTTATTGCAGTGTATGCATGGTCCGAGCTTCGTCTAATTTTTGGCATTATAGTATACTCGGCTATAAATTTCAACACGAATAAGAGCGTTTGTTTGTCCTTCTCTATTCTTTAAGAAATTACGAGTCATCCGTCTGGACTGTATAGTAAATCAATAGTCACTAGATGACGTGACGTAATCGTTCCTCACAATAATTAGAAATCATTTTTATTGGCTAGTAATTGGTTAGTAATTTATTTTTTTTTGAATTAAAAATAATTGTTTCATTACAGTCAGACAGATGAATTCAAAACGCATTATAAGCTCATTATCCGAAGAGGACAAAAAACGGCTGAAATGTTACAAACAGTAACATAGATGTAAAACATGGTTAAATAGGGCTAATTATTTTATATCAGTTATTAAACAAATTAGAAATGTTTTAACTTCAAACGTTAAAATTGTGTTCTTTCTATATAAGATTTGAATAAAAAATAAAAAGAAACAAATCATAAAAAAATACATCACACTGATTTGTTTTCTTCGAAGAAAGTTTAAGTACTGTTTCATAATTAAGATGTTTTGTTAAGGCAAAAATGAGCAAAACCAAATGTTGAAACGATTACTAATGTTACCAGCAAATTGAGCACGACTGATGGTTTTAATTGAAAAACACCTGATCTGTTCGTCTAGTAATTTCACCCATCTAAACTAAAATCAGTTGTACTTTCATTTATTAAAAACAATTTTTATAAACGTAACTCAAAATAAAACTCAAGTTTTTCAACGCAACAGATATTTGTTTGAATTTTTCGTAATCCCTTCAGCAGTTGCATTTGTTGTAAAAAATTAAATGATTTATCCATAGCCTTATACAATAGGGATTACACCACGGTACTCGCAGAACGTGACTCATTTTGATAATGCCCCGAGATGAATACCTGACGCCGTAGCCTTCCTATTCATCGTGAAACATTACATAACTAGTCCGTTCCGTTCGGTTGGCTAGTCAGAATCGAGGGTGTATGCCTGTTCTTGCAATCACCGCTACAGTTTTTCCGTGAGCGACATGATCTACTGGTTGCGCAACCCTTTTAAATAAGCGATTGATTCTTAAATCTTTCATTATCGCAATTTACGATTGCATAATTTAAACAAAACTGCGATTAATTAGTTGTCGATTTGTGTTACAAAAACACGCAATTGCTTCTAATGCAGTTCCCGAGTTCAAACCTTAGCAACTGATATTTTTAAGTCAAATTAAGTTTTTTACAGTTACATTTTTTCAATCACTGCCAATGCATTTCTTCAGACATTCGATTCAAATCCTAATAAAAGCTTGTTTCTTTCAAATTACCCTGTTTTATTTGAATCCCTTTTTTTGCATTGTAAGAAATACGATCGGTTCGAAAAATTGAATTTAATAACAGGATTGGTAATTCCAGTTTCTTTCGCGCAATGCGTGATAGTTTGAAGGAATTTTTCTTTGCAGTCACGCTAGTTATACACGGCAAAAAAAATGGCGCTTTGTTTATTATCTTGCAAATATTGTCTTTCTCCATCCATTAACTTTAATAAATTATACCAAACTCAAGGTCTATGACTGCCGTTTCGCTTGACAAAGTGTTTTTCTGAAGCACCACTCTGCCGTGTGTCGAAAGGCTCCGAGGAAATAACTATACTTTTTTTTTCTATCAAATAACTTGATAATAATAAGGTGGAAAAGATATTGTAAATCTGCATAAACACATGCAAATGGTTCACTCGTTCTTTACAGAGTGAACGCTTTTTGAACGGAAAGTACCATGAATAATATTCTGCACAAGTAAAATGAAATTTATAATCAAACGAACTGTTAGTGATACGAAACTTTGATTTTATGAATCGTTATAGAAATTACAGAGATTTGTTAAATGTCCTCGTAAAATTTACAGTTGTTATGTTTTTACATTCAAATAAAAACAATAAGAATGACTACTCGAGAGTTTTGTTTTTAAAATAATATATACCGGAAATGCTTTCCAGTGATCAACTGTAAAAGGTATTGTTATAACATCATTTAACATGGTAATGAAGAATAAATTATTCAAATCTAATTAATAATAAATTATTTAAAAAATCATGGTTGTGAACTGTGAATAAATTAATTAATAAACTGTAGTAATAAAAAGAAGATTTGACAAATATCAACCCTTTGAAGATTATAGATTAAAGGATGTTCGAATTCGACGCAGAAATGAGGATTTGAACATTTACCATTTGCAAAAAATGAACACATAGGAAGTATAAAAATTGCTAATGATGACTTCCAGATTGTGTAATGGAAATTGGAATTTGAAGATTACAATACGGAATTAAATATACGAAGATTAACATTTCGACGTTATGGTTCGTAAGTTACAAGGTGAAGATCACGACATGACACTTAACGTTTAAAAATGATCGTTCGCAGATTATAAGTCGAAGATAATGACTTGTCGATTATTGATCGAATATAGCGACCTAACGAAAGGCATAAAAACTGTAAAATGAAAGTTCTACTTAACTCGAACGTATAGTTCCCATCAGATATTTTGGTGATTATACTGTAATAACTTTCAATGAAGTATTACAACTTATATAAGAAGACATGAAATAAATAATAATACGCGAAATAAATTTCGTACGAAACATATCTAAATTAATTGATTACTTAATTAATTCAATGAAAATAATGACTGAAGGGCAAAATAAAAGGAATAAAATCTCGTCGAAAAATCTGACAGGTTGACAGAATGACAAAAGTTAATTAATTAAGTCATTCAAATCTGATGAAGAATTATGTATTACTTTTGCTTCTGTTGCTTCCGAACACGACATGTCTGAAATAAATAAATATCCCTGAAAACAACACGTCACAAAATGAAGCCTCAGTTAACCACAAAGTCGTTGATAAGTTATTAGAAATAATAACTTATAGATTATTCATTACAAATAATATTATTAAAGTAATTTTAATTCAAATTATAAATAAATTGAAATCTAAGAATGATGTATTACAAATTTGTTTCTATAGTAATGATTTGAAAATGATTATTTGAGAGTAATGAATTAAAAATAACAATGCCAAGATTATCAAGTAAAAATATAAAAAATAATAATGGACCAATCATTTGTTCATTTTATTTCTTTAATTTCACGCTTGCTTTATTATCACTATTTATGCCTGAAACTTAAGAAAATTGCTTAGCATTCTGTCTTTTTTCGATATGGAATTTTTCTAGCTGTTTAAAATCAATATTTGCATAGCAATTTATCTGGAAAATCTTTTCTTATGTCAAGTTTCATCTATTCAGCAAAAATAAAAAATCATCGTTAATGTGTCGGTTTGGTTAGAGCTCAAAAATGTTTGTAAAGTTTCGCTAAAATGAATTGTGTAATTTTTTAAAATGATTCAGAAGAATTAACGATAAAGCAATTTATTTAATCATTTCATAATGCCACGTATAAAATAATTTGGTTTTCTGGTTCATTTAATGCTGTATTTTCAATTTCCAGGTTGATTATTTTATTCAAAAAAATGTTTGCTGGCATTATATTTAATCTAATAGAATGATTTATGATTGTCAGATTCTTTTATTTTTGTGTTTTTTAAATGAAAATTTTACTGCCATCATCGTAATTAAAATAGGATAATCATAATTATATTAAAAATGTAAAACAAATACACCAAAATGTTGTTCTTTTTTGAAGCTTATTTCATTTATAAATTATCCGCCTGCGTTAGGTTGGTTTTAATTTTTTACTATTAATTCTTGTGTTTTCCCTTAACTTAATTATTATGACAGCTGCTATGAAATGAACATCGGATAATCATCCAATGAATTGTTAATTGTACATTATTAATTTGTAACTGTATTAAAAGTATAAGTAAATACAACGAAATCTATTATTAGTTTTTTAACGCAAAGTTAAGTAAGAAGAAAAATAGAACGATTGCCCATTATTCGTACGTTAGGAATTTTGATAGGAGAGGGATCGTACGAGGATTAACCATTCTCCATGGGAAAAAGAAGAAAAAAGGAAATGATTAGAATACTTTTTTATCACAAATTTTAGCTTTGGAATGGATCATTCCTAGTACATCGTAGATTTTGAAATAATTTTCCCTCTATGAAGAAAGAAAAGTATTTTCTCCCATGCAAGTACCTAAGGAATGTTAAAAATTTTTGCAACGAGGATTCTCAATAGTCTGATACTTGGCGAGAGATTTTCTATCCTTTGTTTCACCGTTTCTCTACCTGAAGTCAGTTTTTCCTTTCTTTGTTAGCGGCAAAAATAATTTAAACGTTTGAAACGTATTTTCTGTATTGATAAAATTGATTTTGTATTCTGGGTTCGAATGTTTCCAATAACAGCTCTTCTTATTTCGACTAGTCAATGTAATGTTTTAACGTGAGATTGTTATTCAATCATTTGAATCTTGTTTCCCTGTATTTTATTACATACAACGTTTTATTTTATATTATTTAATTTAATAATACATTTTAATTTAATTAAACTTAACGCAATATTAATTGATTGTATAATTCGTTTTCACATACAACATTTATATCATTACTAATAATTATATAAATTAAATTTCTCATTTGATAAATCATTCAGTATCTAACTTTGGTTCATTTTATGTAAATTGGAGAACTTTTTATTTAACTTATTGTATTTTATTTCATTTGTCTATAAATGCTGTATTTCTTAGGTTATTACATAAATAGTTCAGCTAATCTAAGTTCACTTGCCTGAAAATGTGTCGTTAAGGTGAAGAACAAGAAAAGCAGATGATGCTGAGGTTTTAGGTAAAATGGTACTTTGAAACTTACAGACAGCTTGATTTGAGAAAATATTTTGCAATCCTTGAGTTGCGAATGAAATATAAAACAGCATTAAGTTTATATTTATGTTATATTTGTAATATTATTTATTATATTTTTGTTACTTTAATCAGGAAGACAGTAAAATTAAACAAAATTAATAATACATATTTTAAAATTAAAGAAAGAAATAACGAATCAGACTAAAGAAAGTCTTAAATTGTGATGTATGATTACTGGAATATTTCTTTCTTTCTTTTCCTTGAGTTTTTAACGTCTGTAAATCTGAATCTTTTAAAATTAAATTAATAAAAATAGTGAATATGACATTAAATGAGTCTCAAAAAACACAAATTTCTGTACTGGTTGAAATATATTGTTAAAAATTGGTCTGCTAACTGTATCGTCACAAAATCATCAAAATAGGTTCCTTGAGCACCGATATTTGTTGTTATCAACGAATGTTCCATTCTCATTAAGCTGTTTGATAAACAGCAATTGGAATGAACTTGTTGAGCCTGCGTTGCAGCTGCTTTACTTTGTTTACCGTCTGAAAATGGTGTTCTTTGAAGTCGCGTTTGATCCAGAGGAACAAAAAGAAGTCAGAGACGAGGTCAGGACTGCAAAGTACCAGCGACAACGTTGCCACTTTTTGCTCCTCCAAAAACTCCCTCACTTTCAATGTCGCTGTTTCTCAAATATGAGGCACGGCTGTGCGAAATGCAGCATTGATAATTCCTCTAAGTTGGTTGGAATTCTTCCGAAATTGAAACCAACAATTCTCATGGATTTAATATTTGATTGAATCATCCTGTTTGTAGCGGTTGACGGACAACCAGGGAGTACGACACACAAGACCAGTGCGTCGGACTCTTTCTTTTCACCAACTTCAGCGTGTTTCATGTTATATTGTAACCCATTTGTAGTAATTTGATTAATTCTGAATAACTAGTCGTACCAATTTATCTCTCGTATCGATGCAATAGTGTATTTTACGTAACGTGATTTACATCAAAGACAAGTACATTGAATTTGCAGTGCTATGGTTTACGTGTGCGTAATAAAGTATTTTGTTTCGCTGTTGCATTTTTATTCCGACAAAACTTTCTCCCTTAACAGGTGTTATGAACTATCGCAATTGAAACTCGCAACCAATTCCGAATTCGGAACGTAGATTTACGAGGCGAAGAAATCTGCTGCTTTTTGTCGGTTCGTGTTACTTCACCGCGGAAGTGATACTGACTTGTTTCGATAACGCTACAAAAAGTTTAAGTTTACAGTGATAAGTTACGTCAATTTTGTGTTAAATGTCAACGGAACTGCAAACTTTTACCTAATCTAGAAATTTAAGAAAAAACATTTTGAGATAATTTTGACAAAACTGTTAATACTCTGTGCAATTAAGTATAATTTGTTGATAAATTATATGCGAAGAGCGCTGTTTAATGTTAATAGAGACAAATACATAATAATTTTAACGGGGATGCGAACAAAGAATGCGAAAAAAAATTCCAATTGTTGGATTGAAATATTTCAAAGCTGATTTACTCTCGAGTGTCCACTGCCGTTCCGATGTAATATCGGCTCTTTTATCGAAGTTAATCGAACGTCATCGTTTGGGCGTGACAGAGACACATTAAAGGTAAACCTCGGCGACAAAACTCGTGTTCCTTTGTTGAAGCTATCTGGTAAAATCTTGCGCCTCGAACGCATTGGGGTAAAGAGTATGGAAACAGTCTAGTAAAAGGAGGAGGTGTGGTTTTAACCGAAGCTGGTCGACCTCGTTTAGGACCGGTAAGTAAAACCATAATGCGGCTGCTCGTTACGTTTCACCGTATCATCGAGTCTGTTACACTTGCAAACGGCCAATCAAACAGAATTCGTAAATCTGAATGTCAAAAATTGAATTTAAAATTGTTCGAGATTTGTGGATATATCTTTGTCCAAAGGCGAATCTTAAAAAGTAATAGATGTGTGAATTTCAGAACACAAAATAAAATGGTGCATTCCTTAAAAGGTTGTAATAAAATTAATTTTTTTTTTTTAAGTTCTGTAAAGAGTCTACGAATATTGTTATCGTTTAAACTCTTTTGTTTGAACAGTACAATAAAAATTATCTGTATTCGAAAAATAAAATAACCTCACGTCAAAAACAATGTAATTTGGTGTTATTTTTGGAATGTACATTTAATTGAAATTCCCCTTCTCTCTGATAGATGATTGGTTAAAGGGAATTATATTTTATGAAAACTCAGTCCTTTGTCGGGTGTGCGCAAATAAATAAGAGCAAGTGGATTTATTCTGGAACCTTTTTTTTATTTTAATTTATGTTTCAATATTTCCTTGTATATTTTACACCTCATACAGGAAGTTTCTCAATCTGAATAAAAATATTTTGATTCGATGTTGATAAAATTTAATTACATTATAAAAGTGGATTTGAATAGTCTGTATGTCTGATCATATTTGATATTTTCATAACATCAAGGTTGGATATAATAGCGAATTCATCGATTCTGACAATGTAACCCTAATCAAATTTAATTGAAAAAGTCTTAGATTTGATTACTGGAATACCTTTTTAAATGTGATAGTACGTTTCTTTTCAAATTCCACCGTGCCAAATAAATTATATTTTACTGACCATTAATGTCTGATCGAACTTAAATTGTAAACTGTTATAACAACACTGTACCATTTTCATTAAGTGATAAAACCGAGTTTTATCAAATTAAGGATAAATAATATAATTTAGGAAGATAAAAATTTCAATTGGATTATTAGTAAAAATAAAAACAGTAAATATCAGAAAAGGAGCAAAATTTCTTTCCCAAATATCGCATCTTTTCTTGTTTAAATGTTTTTATGTCTACGATTCTTTAAAGCAAAAACCCGAATATTCGCTTGATTAAAAATATTTATTCAATAGTTTTAAAAGCAAATGCTCACAGTATTCGAAATTTCTCATCTGCAGCATTCTTCGTTCAAAAACGTTCCTCTCGGTTTAATTTTACCGTTAGACGTAAAAATAAAACTCTCTACATTGAAAGGTCGTTGTTTGAACAATTCACGCATCCATACTTCTCGTTAACGGAACAATACGAATGCACGACCGTTGAGCGTTCGACGGGGCTGTGGATATTTGTATACGAAGCACTCGGAAACATCCACGCGAAACTCCATCTTTGGATCCGCGTTATTTGCTTTTGCTTTTAACCGGTTTTCAACGCGATTCTTTCCAGTGCACAAAGAAAGTTCGCGTCGCGAAAATCTTCAGCATTCAGCACGGCGTACAACTTTAACGACTGTGCGGTGTTGCGGAAAAATTCTATTCAGCGCATTCGCGAGTGATGACTTTTGGTTGAATTGCGAATTCATGAAAAGTGCTTTAAAATAACCGAACGCTGTTAATTAAATTGATCCTTTCCCAGGCAAACTTTTTTGCACCGAGCGTATCAAGTTTGAAACTTTGCTTTTCAACCAATCGAGATACGGATAATTTTACAGCATGACGCAACAGAGTATCGTATTCCACCCGGAAAAATTGTTTGACTTTCGCGGCTAAAAATCCACTTGTCGCGGATAAACTGTTGACCCGGTATTGGAACAAATAAGCAGCTTGCATATTAAGGCAAAACACGTCATTCACGCGACACGTTAACTTTTAATTGGGACAACTCGCATTTTTTTAAATCCGCTAAAAATGGTCATTGGTGTTTGACAACAAATCGCTCTTTTTTCATGCAGATAAATATCGCCTATCTATTTTTACAAAACACTGAACGACGTTGTACAGCGAAATGATAAATAGTACATTTTTCGTATCATGTGAAAAATTTACCTCAGCTTCGTTTCGTAGAAGCTCTACATTTATTTTGTATTTCATACTGTAAACATGAATTCCTCTTTTTGGTGAGCTGAAATCTATTTTTTTAAACCAGCATCACTTAATAAACAGATATTGAATCAAAGTTAATAAAGACGAATTTAACGATAGTTAAATAAAGATGATAAATTGAAATCAAATCAAATCTCAGATCAGATGACGACTTGGATGTTTACTCGCGTAAAAATGATCTAAAGATAATACATCAGATAACTTGTTCAACTTATTGAAAATGCGATGCAAATGAGTGTGAGAACAGTTGAATGCAAAACACGTGAAAATAGTTTAACGGTTAATTAAAATTGAGCGGTGTAAAGAAGATAACGATCCGAATAAAACTGTAATCGAACGATACAGCAAGAGGTAATTAACCCGACGATGTTAACGAAGACAAATTTTACTAAAGCACTGATAAATTTCTCTTTATCTCCGCCAGTTATTCTGACAATGCGCACGGGCTTAAACAAACCGAGAGAAAACACCGCAAAAAACGCGTCCGTCGCTGGAAACGTTCAGCCGGGTGTTCGACGCTATGCGGAAAAATACGCGCGTCGACCTACATACGTCGCACGACGACGCGAAACTCGTCCTCGTGTTCCCCGGATAACATCCGCGATACTCTATAATTTCTATTTTGTTCCGGCTAATAACTATGCGTGTGCGGCAAAAGGACGTCGCACGCACGCCCCGAAATGCTCGGAACCTTGGCGCGGAATTTAGCCCGCGCGACCATAACTATCGCGTGTCTCAAGTTGGGTCACCTTGAACCGTAGCAACCCGTCGAAGAGCAGCGGTACCATGCACGCACCAATGCTGCGCCGTGCGATTGCAAGGCGCGGTTGCAAAATGCATTGAAAACAGCGTTATTGCATTGTGTCGTTTGCTTCAAAGGATGCATTTGTGCAGCCAAATTATTTTACGAGCATATGTATAAATTATACATTGTACGTACGCTACGTCTGGTACGTCCATTTATGAGTTACATGTCTTGTACACGGCGAACAAAGTTCATTAAAAAAATTACTCCACTGTCTTGTCTCACGAAGCATGGACCAGTTACGTTTAAAATGAAATGTACAAATTAAATGAATTAAAAAATTAAATTTTTTAATATATATTTAATGATCTTTTATTGTTGAATTTGTTTAGTTTAACAATTATATGTGTCACTAAAACCAACAACTGTGATGTGAAATAAAAAACCGTGTAAAGCAACGTGTATTAAATTGCAAATTTAAATTCTTTTACAATAAAACGATGCCATAAATGGAACATCGAATTACCTTAACAACATCGCAAAACATTTTCGTTAATACAAATGTGATTATTAATGCTGAAACGCATTAATAATAATTTTCTAACAATAATACATCTAAGGCTATTTCAAGCTGATAAGTGGCAAACTGTTAAACGAACGGATGAAGATAATTGAAGGAAGATTGTGTAACGTTTGAAAATAATATTATAAGAAATTATTTTATAACTAAAATAAATTTCAAATAATTTTATAACGATGGCGAATGAAAAGCCGGCGTTAAGGAATTTATGATAGTGAAGTAATAAAATGACCGTATGAAAATAACTAATCAAAGTAACGATAATTCGAAACAAATTTTATACGAAAAATTACGGATTCAAAAGGTAATTAATCGTTTGTATGAAGTTCGTTTACAGAATTCGTAGTCACTTGTTTTATGAAAACAATTTAATATTACCAAAATTAATTATTGAAAAATTCAAGATTGAATCAAAATATTATTCAGAAATGATAAATTAATTGTTATTTAAACAAGTCGTTGCGTTTTAAATAACCGTGTAAAGAATTGACTGAGAAAATGACGAGACTATCCGAGGTACCAAAAGACATCTGCGGTCAGAGCTGTTGTTTATAATTAAAACAGCAGTCCCTAATTTATCGATCTTTGGACTCTTTATATGAGATGTTTGACGAAGAAGAAATTGCATGATAATTATCGCGACTTTCTCCGTGAAGATGGGAAAAAACGAATCGCATCTAACGAAGAGCCAGGTAATGGTTGTGTAAAATTCATTCGTACAAACATCGTCTAATTGAAGAACTGGAGCGTCCTCATCATTGCCAATTTAGTCGGGGAGTGGCTTCCCACGTTAATGAAATAGGCTCGCACTGTGCAAGCGGGGAGCGCGTGTGCAACTTTTCGAAATCGCACAAAAGTCGATATTTACGGATCCCGTGTTCCGACGACGACGAATAACGAACTGTCTCGTTTAACACTTGGCTTACTTTGATGATAATTCGAATCGAATCCCCGGACAAGAAATGCTAGAGAAAATAACGTTCGTAATTATAAGCGTTACGATACAAATGAAAGTTGATGGTTGATATTAATAATTTGTACTGTAACGTGTGGATAATTAAAGAAACAGAATGCTTTTTAAAAACAAATAAAGCGCGCAAGGAGATTATTTCAAGATCATTGAACAAAGATAAAGATGGTGAATTGAAGTTGATAAGTTGTAAATGATTTGAAAATAATTAAGAAAAAGCGACATTAAGGCTGGTAGCGTTAAAATAAAATTACGCGAAAATGAGTAATTGAGAATGTATTAGTAATGGCAAGAAAATTAAGATGACTGGGTTGAGTATAAAGCAGTTAACGGAAGAATCGCAAATGAAGACGATTTATTAAAGTTTTCGATAGAACTTGTGAACCGCGAATGATGAATTATGCGAAACAATTTCAAAATAAAGAAAGAAGGATCATGATATTGAAATGATGTTAAGATATTGATAAATGAAATAATGCGCAGGAAGTAATAAATTGTAAGATACTGAAATTGAGGATGTCTTCACTTATCTGAAATGAAAAGAATAGCACGTAACACGTTGGTACCATAGTATACTTACTGTTTTAACTGTTTTTTAATATCGCAAAAGGCAGACTTTTGGCAGAAAACAAAATTTTACTTTAAAAAGTAATCAAATTTTAAGTCCTCTGCGTGACTTCAAGGCATAGTTTGACTGTTACATTTTTGTTTGTCTGTTTGTCGGAATACAGTATTTTGTAGTATTTTTAGATGTGATTATTTGGAACATAGAAGTGGTGGCGTCGTAAATAATATTCATAAAATTGTCATGCTAATTTTCAACTGTTACTCGCGCTTGATGATGTGAACGAACTTCTTGCCATGCAGAATGCATAATAAATTCTATTGTTTTTAGGTTACATATGCATTGCCACACTCAATGCTCTATAAACCAAAAAGTCAACCCTATTCTTACTCGAAGACTTCTGTCAACGTCCAAACTCGCATTGTATTTTGTCAGGTGCATTCAATCTTATTCATATTTCGTGGGGGAATAACGAAGGCAATCTGTCCAACTCACCCAACTCTTTTACAACTCACTTTGTGCTACAAGTTGCTGACCTTTCGTGTAATTTCACCAATTTTTTTAGCTTTACTCAAATTAGCTTGGTACTCAATCATAATGCTATGTCTTACACTTATTGTTGTGTCCACCGACATCGATAATGATATATTTTGAACTCTGTCTATTAATACACATCATACACCACATTCATTCGACTTGCCTATTACTATTTATCACAATACCTTGCGATGCATCCGTCATTATTACGACCTTCGTAAAAGGAAATGGAATTTGATTAATTATGCACTAAACTTTTATAATCGCTGCAATATTATTTATGTTATTAAATTTAATGACCACCAATATTTTATAACGTATGTATATCACAGTGTAGCACAGCATTATCGAACAATTTATGTTTATGATTGCAAACTCAAAAATATGATAACTGAGTAGAAGGTACGTTTATTACACTTCATCATCAACCAACGCTATTTCATCTTTGATTTGAATTAAATCTTAATTCCTGTTTTGGATTTGATCACATTCCCGAAACCTTTCTTATTCATTCTGCATCTTCCAGTGCTTTTCCACCACAATTCACGTTCCCTCAATATTCTAACGCATTGATAATTGTATACATTAATGGAGCTTATTAACTGATTCCAGACGAGTCTGCTTGCACATAAATCTGTTTTGCACAGATTCAAAAGTCATGTGGTTTTTCGTAGAAAACAAAATGTAATTAATTTGTAAACAAAATGTAACAATTAGAATTCGCGTTATGTTGCAGTATTTGTCAGTATCAAAAAAAATTGTACACACAATTATGACAAACACGTCAAACGTATTATTAAATTACATTTATGTTGAAATAAATATTTCAAATTATCAAACGAGATGAATAATTCAAGATTGATGCGAAAGAGCCGATTACTGTGTTGATGAAGAACTGATGAATGCACAGTACTACACCATGCATTCGTGCCAAAGCAATAACCTGTGCTGTTTAACGCCATGGTACTCTTGCGACAACGATGATTACTGTCCGAGGCAGATAGCTGTGTCTAACGATTGTAACGCCCGTGTGGATAATGGAGCGAAGATAAAGATTTTACAAATAAAAAACAGTTGAATAAAATTAACCTGGCTAAATTAAACGGACACTTTAAAAATACAAAAGAAGAGGTTAAAATGAAGATAATGGTATAATTATCTTCATAGATAATTTACACAGCACGATCGAAGGCAATGTTCCATCGAAAACTTTCTTGCAACGGTATGAATTACACTTAAATAATTTCAAATTAAGATAATTAGATAATTAGTTAAGGAAATTATCTCAGTAGATTTCATTGCCCTCGCTAAGCTAATCATTGCATTTTCACGATTTTTAACGGAATAAGCGCGATCGTTCGGCGACGTTAATTTCAAAGGTTTTTTGCCGCTGCTTAATCGGCGATTCTTATTATTCAATTTACCTTTTGCTGAAGAATTCTTTGCCAGGGAATTTGTGTTATGTTCAACTCGTCGAAATATCGCTATTCGTTACAGGTAGATAACACCTAAGTGGTGCGAAATCGCTCACCACGCGAGTTAACAACCGCGTCAGATTAAGTGATTACCCGGATATGCTAATTGTAATTTTCTATGCAATAATTAAGTACACTGACAGTTTAATTGCTGTTCACCATTTTTTTTTAAATGATTCGTATCTATTCGAGCAAAATAAAACTTTCGAGTCGGACGATTTATGAATTTAAATTGATCATCTGACGATGAAGCGACATTTGCGTATTGGGTAAAAATAGAAAAATCACAAACGCAGTTAATTATGGATAATAAATTGATGGCAGGCCAATGAAGATATAATTATGGATCATTGAATAAAGTGGATCAATAGAGGATGACTTATTTTATAAACTGACCATTATAAATATTGTTCTTAAATTCTGAAGAATTATTCGCATTATGGTGTGATTTTTTAATACTATTTATCATACGTTTAGATGCAAATTTTTCAAATACATGTGCGACAGTCTATCGTTGATACCAAAGATCTATAAATTATTCGACTTTTGTGCATTTCTCCACATTTTATTGTTTTTTTAATTGTTTTATCAATATAGTTATTAACAGGTTCGCACACAATTTATACAATTTTATTTGACTTTTATTTATGGGAGTGGTATTTTATTTTTTTATATGCAACTTTAAGTAAATTGTAACAAGTGTAAAAAATCATACACAGACGATAAGAAAAGTAACGAAAGCTCAATTATAAGAGCGCAAAAGCAATATAAAATACGACTATACAGTTATAAACCAATGCATAATAAATAATAATAACCACGAAGCGGATTTTATGCAATACATTAAACTGGGACACTATGGTTGTTGGAATTTTTAACTCGTCTAAACTGGTATTAATTTTGTATAACACATTCATCCTAATCAATTATACATTGTCCAACCTTCTATCTGTCTTCTTGCCATCTTTTTATCAATTTCAGAACATCACATTCGTAGAATGTCCGTGACTTTTCAGTGAAGAACTGACCCAGATTGTGTTTTCGCAGCCTCAGTATTAGAAAAGGTATTCCCGCTGAAGGAAATCTGTGACGACTGGAATAAATGGTAGTCAGAGGGTGCCAGATCCGCCGAATAAGGAAAGTGGAGTAAAACATCCCAGACACGTGTGTCAATAATTGATCGCGAGTTATTAATAATGTATGAGATCTCTGGCATTAACCTGGTGAAAGGCAAGACTTTTATGATTTGCCAATTTCGAGCGCTGTAAATGTATAGTTTGGCTCAATTTTGTTAAATGCTAATATCGTTTTGCTGGATGGTAAAAGAGCTTGTAGTAAATAATACCCCTGTAATTCGACCACCCTAATGGCGTAATTTTGCCAGGCATAAGCCCGCCTTTCGGCTCATTTTTGGTGCTCCGCGTTCACTCCTCCTTGGTATTTTTGACGCACCACGGTATCATAAACGATTTATTTCTTGTTTCCTATAGGCAGTCGTTTTAAAAAAGAATCACTGTCTTGGCGTTCAGCAGCGAATCGCCGATAAACTTGCAAACGGCCAGTTGGCTTCCAACAATTCGCGCTATTCCCAAACGTTTCGGTGAAAAAGATATCCCACGCGAAGTAAATAATATTTAACTGTATGAGATATATTTGCAGCAATCTTCCGAACAATTTGACACGAATTTCTGTCGAATCCATCTGTTTATCAGATGGCCAGGCTCAAAATATACAAAACGAAAATTAACAACGAACAATTCTTGATACACTACTATACGTACTATTAGATCATCATTCCTATAAACCTTGTAAACATTTTTACAAGCCTCTGTTGCTCTATGGCGTTGCTTGCTCGCAATGAAGTTATGGAATAGGTAAAGTGACAAATATGTACGCTGTTTTTTATGTTCATATTTGGAACCAGAAGTCATTGACCGGTGCACGTATATGCACTGTATGTCTGAAACTTCATTTTCAAGGTACGTAAAAAAGTTATGCGCTCATACAGCAGAAAAGAGACCACAGATCGAAATAAATATACTTGGACACAAAAACCTGACAAACTGATTTGTCAACTCACTCATTCTTTCAATGATACACTGCCTTCTAGTTAAATTAAGATCGCTGTCAAGACTGGTAGTTTGATACCCAGCAAATAAAATTCCAGGGGATTGTCACTTTTCCTCACGCGTGTCACAAACTTAGCTGGATTTCGTGTATCTCGCGCGTTATAAATATTATTTTAAACGTGAGAAACTTAACATCAAAGGTCTCATGTTTAACGGAAAATGTCAAATGAATATGAATTGTTAATTTAACTGACAATTTTAAGGCCTCAGTTACAACTCGATCAGCTGTCGTGCTACGGAGATAAAAAAGTTTGTTTCTAATTCCCATTATCTTCACTTATCCCACGATCTTCTTTGAAACGAACAGACTTCAGTTGTGTAACTAGAATTGCTCACCATTTTCAATTTCTGTCGCGCGCAATATTACTCGTTTTAGTTGCTTCTCGGTACTTGGCAATGATAAAGAATCGCTGCCGCTTATCGTCTCGCGACTGGAGTATGTCAATCGTTGTTCTCCGAGTGCGTCATCACCGAGGAATGTTTCGGCAAGGTCCCTCTTCCTGTCGCCGGCACGAAGAAGAATAAGCCGAAGGAGATGCGTAATCCTCGCTTTTGTACATACCTTCTCGTTGTGTTTCTTTCTCCTCTCCCGACGAAACATCCAAGGACTCACGGTGCAATGACTGCGCAACACTCAGCCTTTTTCGACTGTTCGCCGTAAGTACAAAATTCGTCCTGAGTATTATTTATCCTACAATTCATTCGTACGGATTACACAAACTCGATGATTTAACGTATTTCTGAT